>CM059432.1:100171997-100419497 GCA_030390025.1 Squalus acanthias
CTTGGGCACAAAGCTGAAATGAAAGCCACCACAAAACAAACATTCCAAACATAATTTATAAATGATTATTTTGAATCTTACATAACAAAGTCAACTAATCACCCTTGTGCATTCCCTTCTGTCTTTCATGTTCCTTAGTCTATTCTAGTGCTCCTACGCAGTGCTACCCCAGTGGCTGCAGCATGGCTGGTGGAAGGCTGCTGACTTTTCATGGGGGATGGTGCAAATGGCCTTGCAGGATGGCCTCAAGCAGCTCTGGGCCTAGAAGGCTCGGCTGTAGATTGCACCACCTTGGCATGGGCGGCAGCAGTCTGGAATAGCTGGCTGTCAGGCAACTGCAATGGCACTGGCAGAGTGGCAGGGGTGGGAGTAGGAATGCTGTCATCCTGAGAGAGGACAGCAGGTTCTTGCACCACGGAGTCACTGCCACTCCCCCGAGGCGGCGCCTCAGCATTTCTAGCCATCTGTTGGAGGACAGATTGCTGGACTGCTGTGAGACCTTCCAAGTCCCTTTCCACATTCATAAACCCAGCCACGATGGCAGCATTCTGAGCTTGCGTGGCAGCAAGCTGAGCCTGCATGAGAGCATTCTGAACTTGCGTGGCAGACAGCTGAGCCTGCATGAGAGCAGTCTGAGCTTCCACTGCAGCGCTCTGACGTTGGGTCACTTCCGCTTGTGCTGCAATCCAATAGTTGTCCCCCTGTTGAGCGCTGAGCCAACCAGCATTGCGTTTAGCACTGGGCTCAGTGCTGCAATCATGCTAATGAGCCGGCAGCATCAATTTTGCGTGTTGCCTGCACTACTTTCAACAGGCGCCAGCAATTAACTCATCGCGATCCTCGTGCCTGTTTTCGGGCCTAATCCAATTTTGCCTCCTATGATTCTTCTAGGTTTTCTCTCTTTAATTGAAGACTGAGTGAAAGATGTAATTCAGTCTGTTAAATTAATGAGGTAAGTGGATAAAGAACAAGTCTGTAAATTATTTGAACTGAATCAGTTACATAGGATAAAAGGAGATGCTTCCAAAATTAATGCACTTGTTAATTAAAAGTGTGGAAAAGATTTAATTCCATGGAGTTATTAACATGAACAATAAGCAGCTCATTAATTTAGTACAAATTATTTTGAGCGAGCTGGACAGATGTATGGGAATGCTAATGTAGTGGTAATATCACTGGGCTAGTAATCCAGAGGCCTGGACTAATGATCCGAAGATGTGAGTTAAATCCCACAACAGCAGCTGAGGAATTTAAATTCAGTTAATTAAATAAAAACCTGCAATATAAAGTTAGTATCAGTAATGGTGACCATAAAACTATCGGATTGTCGTAAAAACCCGTCTGGTTCACTAATATCCTTTAGGGAAGGAAATCTGCCGTCTTTACCTGGTCTGGCCTATATGTTACGCACAACAATGTGGTTGACTCTTAACTACCCTCTGAAGTGACATAGCAAGCCATTCAGTTGTAACAAATTGCTACTGCAGTAGTTCAAGAAGGCGGCTCACCACCACCTTCTCAAGGGCAATTAGGGATGGACAATAAATTCTGGCCTTGTCAGTGACACCCACATCCCATGAACGAATAAAAAAAACTTAGTGCAGAGCTGCTCACACCAAATATTTTGTCTGAACTATATTTTAAGCTCCCAAAACCAAAAGGCATCTCATCACCAGAGAGCAGTAATAATAATCATAATTAAGCACCTAAATATGCCTAAGTAACTAAAGAGTAAAAGCAACAACCAAATGATCAGATAATGGGGTACCAAACAAGAGGCAGTTTGGTGGTAGTAAATTAGGAGCCAGTTCACTGCAATTATAACACACAAATATGCATGTACACAGGAATATGCTCAAAATATAATACCTGAAGTATAACACACAGAAAATGTGCACTAGGCAAAGTATAGCAAATTTCTTTGGGCTTTTTGGGCGCACCAGGGCCACTGTTGGGGCGAGAGTTGACAGATGGTAATTCAGATGGGACCTGTTTACAGTGGGTCTCCACCCCATTTTCGATTCACCAATATTTCCTCAAGGAGTGGGAGTACATACTTCTTACATCCTCCTCCTTTGCTGGTGCTGGTGACTCATGACGTTCTGAATTGGAAGTGAGAGTGCTAATAACTGAGCCAAGGCTGGCACAGCCATTGAACGTTGAGGGTGAAAAATTCGACACTGTAGCACCCGATTTTTCAGCACTACAGGGGCTGTTTTGTGCCAAAAATGGCGTCCGCGCCACGCGCACACACCTCTAGTGTGTGCCGCACCGGACGCCATCTTTGTGAGGGCGGTAGGGCAGGCATTAGGAGTGTGCGGCGGAAGTATGCAGATCGTGATGTCAATCAGCGTGCAATGTTGATTTCACTCCCAGTGCTGCCATTTTCATTCTCAATGCTATAGCTAATGCATTGTGTTAACCTCGCACAGCTGAACATGCATTCAGCATCAGCAAGGACCACCCACCAGTGATATTTAAAGGGTTCAGCAATCAATCTAATGTTAGTTGCAGGTTGATTTCTATTGGCTCTGTGTAAGTTTCTGGAACTATTTAGAGCTTTCTAGAGTTGTTTAAAGTTGGTGAGGTGACAGGGAGTGGTGTTGCAAGTGGAGAAGGCATTTCTACTGCAGAGAGCCATTGACTGCACACACGTGGCTTTGGGGGCATCGCATCTAAATGCTAAGATGTACCGCAAATGCAAAGCTTCCCACTCACTGAATGTGCAGTTGGTGTGCAACCATGCTCAGCACATCAGTATCCTGGCAGCAGTCATGATGGTTTTATTCTGCACCAGTCCGCTGTTCTCTCAATCTTTTAGCTGCCACGTCAAACCAGAGACTGGCTGCTGGGCGACAAGAGCAAGCCCTTGACCACCTGGCTCATGACTTCGTTCTGCAACCTAACCACACGTGGCTAGCATGCGTACAAGGGGAGCCATGCAGCCACACGATACATCAGAGCATTGGTGTGGTGAAGCAATGGTTCCGCTGCCTGGACTACTCCGGAGGAGCCATGCAGTACTCACCAGAGCGCGTCTCAAGATTCGTCATGGTGTTCTGCATGCTCCACAATCTCACCATCATGAGAGCACAGCCCTTGCCACCAGGCATACAGTGACCAGCTGAGGAGGAGGAGGAGGAGGAGGAAGAGCATGAGGAGGAAGCAGAAGAGAAAGAGGAGGATGCGGAAGAGGAGGAAGCGGAAGGGAGGAGGCAACCCAGACAGCCCCTTTCTGCCTGGGCTGTCTGTGATCAACTCATCTGACTGCGGTTCCAGTGAACGCAACCCCAATTCCACATTCACCAATAGTCCCACACCTTACCATCCCTCTGATACAGACCATCACAGCGTCCACTTCACCACAATGATGAAATGAAAGCCACCACAAAACAAACATTCCAATTCAACTTTATACATCAATCCATCCAATATTACAAAGAAAAGTCAGCTAATCACCTTTGTACATTCCCTTAGTGCCTGTCTTCTGTGTGACTTTGCCGGTCCTAGTGCTCACAGCCCCGGGACATCGCTGCAGGAGTTCCTCAGGGCAGTGTCCTAGGTCCAACCATCTTCAGCTGCTTCATCAATGACCTTCCCTCCATCATAAGGTCAGAAATGGGGATGTTCACTGATGACTGCACAGTGTTCAGCGCCATTCACAACTCCTCAGATAATGAAGCAGTCCATGCCCGCATGCAACAAGACCTGGACGACTTTCAGGCTTGGGCTGATAAGTCGCAGGTAACATTCACGCCACAGAAGTGCCAGGCAATGACTATCTCCAAGAAGTGAGAGTCTAACCACCTCCCCTTGACATTCAACGACATTACCATCGCCGAATCCCCCACCATCAACATCCTGGGGGTCACCATTGACCAGAAACATAACTGGACTAGCCACATAAATCCTGTGGCAACAAGAGCAGGTCAGAGGCTAGATATTCTGCAGCGAGTGTCTCACCTCCTGACTCCCCAAAGCCTTTCCACCATCTACAAGGCACAAGTAAGGAGTACTCTCCACTTGCCTGGATGAGTGCAGCTCCAACAACACTCAAGAAGCTCGACACCATCCAGTACAAAGTAGCCCGCTTGATTGGCACCCCATCCACCACCTTAAACATTCACTCCCTCCACCACCGGCATACCATGGCTGCAGTGTGTACCATCTACAAGATGCACTGCAGCAACTCACCAAGGCTTCTTCGGCAGCACCTACCAAACCCACAACCTCTTCCACCTAGAAGGACAAGGGCAGCAGGCTCATGGAAACACCACCACCTCCAAGTTCCCCTCCAAGTCACACATCATCCTAACTTAGAAGTATATCGCCGATCCTTCATCGTCGCTGGGTCAAAACCCTGGAACTCCCTACTTAACAGCACTGTGGGAGTACCTTCACCACACGGACTGCAGCGGTTCAAGAAGGCGGCTCACCACCACCTTCTCAAGGGCAATTAGGGATGGGCAATAAATGCTGGTCTTGCCAGCGACGCCCACATCCCATAAACGAATTTTAAAAAATGAAGTGCTACCCCAGTGGCTGCAACATGGCTGGTGGAAGACTGCTGACTTTCAGTGGGGAAACTGCAGATGGCCTTGCAGGATGACCTCGAGCAGCTGTGGACCGAGAAGGCATGGCTGTAGACTGCGCCACCTCGGCATGGGTGGCAGTAGTCTGGGCTAGCTAGCTGACAGGCTGCAAGGGCCTGGCGGAGTGGTAGTGGTGGGAGGACGAATGCTGTCATCCTGAGAGAGGACATCATATTCGTGCTCCACTGAGCCACTGCCACTCCCCCGGGGGCGGTGCCTCAGCAATCCTAGTAATCAGTTGGAGGACAGATTGCCGGACTGCTGTGAGACCCTGCAGGCCCCTTTCAACACTGGTAACTGCAGCCACGATGGCAGCAGTCTGAGGTTGCGAAGGCATCAAGCTGAGCCTTCAAGAGAGCAGTCTGAGCTTGCATGACAGAAGTTTGAGCTTCCACTGCAGCACTCGGATGTTGGGTCACTTCCACTTGTCCTGCAATGGAAGCTGAGACATCGGCCATCAGACCCGGCTTCATGGTTGGGTCCACAAGTGCAGTAATGGAGTTGGCCATCACTTCCATGCTGGAAATCATGCGCTCCAAGCTCTGCGCAAAGCCCTGCGCAAGGTTGGTGCCGGACTCCTCCATGCTCCTTGACATTGCACTCAGGCTTTCTGACAGGCCTGCCAATTCACTAAGCATTTCAGTGTGCATATCCATCAGCCTTCTTCTGTAGGCCGCCCCATCGAAGTGCTCATCTGAGTCCTGTGCAGCAGAACTCGTGTGCGACCTCGCCTTCCAGGGAGCTGGCACTTGCGCTACCCTTTCCCCCTGCCCTGGTTGTAGGCCACACATGCCCGGTGTCTCACCACGCGCCAATCCCGCGTCTTACCTATCCTCTAAAGTACACACAGTGTCAGTATCTGAGCTGCTGGCTGGGAGTGTGAACTCGAGTGATGCGATATCTTCATGATCACTGTCTTCCTCCTCCTCTGCCAGTGCCTTACCAGGTGGCAGTTCTTGGGTATCTGAAAGGAGAAAGGCACAAGGGTAAGGTTGTGGTGAGGGGAGGGGGGAAAGCAAGAGGTGCATGCTTACACCATCTGCAACTTGTAAGTCAGACAAGATATTGGGATGAGGGGGAATTGGAATGTGTGAAAGAGGATTAGGTATGAGGATACCGTCAACTCGGATTGTTTCAGCTCCACCGCCGGCCATGGGATCAGCAATTGCCCTCCCAAGAATGGCCAACACCATTTCCTCCGGGGGGAGGTCAGATTATGCAGGTGCACCTGTGCCCCTTTGGGTAGCCCCTGCTGGCTCCAATTTTGAGCCACCTTGCTCTGTAAGAGAAAGGGAAGTGTGTCAGTGAGTGTGGTGCAATGTGTTTAGGTGATATGCCAGTCATGGTTGAATAGCTGACAGTGTGTGTAAGCTGTGAGATATGGGTCTGAGGCTTGCAGCAGTGGTAATTATGTGAGGGTGAGGTGAAGCTATGAATGTGAGGTAGGAGTCATGCTTGGGAGTGATTGTTGGTAGGTGAGTGATGGGAGTGTGGTGCATTGAGCTGTGTGTGAGGCTAGTGGTGCAGATGGTGGGATATGACATTCGAAGATGTATTCACTGACCTTGACCACTCGTGTGATGTCATTAAACTTCTTCCTGCACTACAGCCAGGTGTTCGGAGCAACACTGCTGGCATTGACAGCGATGGTTATCTGCTCCCATTGGCGTTTTTGATTTTGCCTAGAGGGTCTCCTGATCCCCTATAGAAATAGCACCTCTCTCCTCCTTTCCATCTCCTGTACCAAGGCCTCCAGTGCTGCATCAGAGAACCTTGGTGCATGCGCTCTCCCCTGTTGTGACATATTACTGTCCACCACAGCTGGGTGCATGAGCTGCTGCCAGCAGAATGCACCTCCTCTTTATGAGGTGCAGACTGCCTTTAAAAAGTGGAGGCTAGCTTTCATTGGTGCTAGCCTCGCACGAATTTGGGCTCCCTGCTGAGTGTTCTGCCACTCAGCAGCGCATTCAGCACTGGGCTGGACGCTATAACCATTATAATTAACAGGCAGCATGAAGGTCGTGGGCTGCCCGCATTCCTTTCAACATGTGCGGGGTGATCGAGCATCGCAATCCCCACACCCGTTTTCAGGGGCAATCCAATTTTTAGCCCTTAATGTCACCTCCAATGAAGAGAGAAAAATTATTAGAAAGGATTTCCTCACTTCTTCCCACTTTTCCACCCTGAATTAAGCCACACTGGATTGTCATGAAAGGATATATGCTTTGCTTTGAAGGCTTGGAGTCAGGCTTTAATGATGCAGTGTCTTTATTTCAGAAAAGAATTGCACTCCTCCCCAGTAGTTGGCCTCCTTTGCAAACTTCCTGTCTCACCTAGCTGAAGCCGCAGCTACGACACTACAACATGGCTGCCTGCCCACCCGGAAATTTGGATGGGGCCAGGGTTGCCTGGGGCCCCACATATGGAAAGCCCACGCCACCATTCTGGAAGTGGTAGAATTTTAGGGCTACTATTTATATAAATATAAAGTTGATCTCCCCAGTATCGCACATTAAAAGTCTCAGTTCTGGAGCATTATAACAATATTTAGCTGCGAACTGTCCCTTTAGGGCCACTGCTATGGTACCCCTGTGAAGATATAGTCTAAGTAGATCCTGAGGCCAATTGGAGGCTAATTATCGGTAAATATTAGAAGTTTTTCTCAATTTTAGCTGTTTGGCATCTCTCCTGATGATCAAGATAGTTCATCTCAAGGTTGTAAAAACCATCAGGAATCACTCGCTTTTTTATATTCTCTCAATTTGATTTGTTGGTGCTTTACACAAAATGTGACACCTAGAATATGACATCTGGAATCAGATGGATATGCTTGAAACTTTTATATATACTAGCAGACTGGTTCCCAAACTTTTTTTGCTGAGTCCTCCTTCAGAGATTCCAATCCCTTGGGCACCCCTCTCGAAGAAAAGAAGGTACAGTATTTTTGCATAATTAATGTTAGCGTAGATATAGCCAGTAAGCCAGAATGCTTTAGCAGTGTTATCATTTTATGTTGGTGGGGCACCAACTTGATGCTATTTATTTATTCCTCAACGGTAGCGAGGCCCCCAGGGCTCATGAGCACTTCCAAAAATAAATTTCTGCTGCACAGAGGTACAGACCAGAAGGCAAACAACTTGTTAAATGAACTGAAACACATTTAAATTAAGGAGTACTAAAGATACTGGAACTAAGCTAAGCTAATTCTGAAAATAAGCTGGATCTTTGTAGAGCATGCCTGGGTTTTGGAGAGAGCAGAGATGGCAATAAGCCTGAGAGGGGAGTGCCACAGCACCCCGGTGGAGAAAATACATATTAAAGGCATCACCTGTTAGTTACAGCCAGCTTTCTCCTCACGCCTCTCACGCCCCCAACCCTTCCCTCCCACCCCTTCCTCCGGAAAACCTCTTCTCTGAACCTTTTCAAGAGTCACAAAGGGATGAATCTTAACTCCTAAAAATGAGTGGGTTGGGGTCATGTCAGAGGTTAAAATGCAAAAAATCTGAAACAAGAACCGAACCCGCCTCGAAACCCCCTACTTCTGGTATTAACAAAGGCGGGACGAGGGGCGGGCGACCAATCCGCTCGTGGGAAGCGGGTTGGTCATTTAAATATTATAGTTAGGTTGCCTGCCTTCATTTTAACAGTTGTTCTATTTTTAACCACAGGCAGCCGGGTTTCCCAGGCTTCGGGAAACCTGGCGGGTGAAAGGAGGCGAGCAGGGCAGAATCCATAAAGTGAGTGCCTTTACAGCACTGCTTGTCGGCCAGGAGGAGCAGGAGTATTTCCTCCCAGCCCAACAAACTGCCCAGTAAACCACCCCACCCCTCAATCTGTCTCCTCCACCCGCCCCCCCCCCCCCGCAACACCATCGGTCCCATTCCGCGATCGGAACCCCCATGCGATCGGGAGCCCCCCACCTGCAATCGGGGACCCCCCCCCCCCAACGTGATCAAAACCCCTCGCCACAACCTCTCTCACTCCCCCACTACACCTGCCTCCCCCTCAATCGGACCCCCACTGCGATCGGGAACCCCCACCCACAATCAGGGACCACCCCCCACCATGATCTAAACCCCTCACCACAACCTCTCTCACTCCCCCACTACACCTGCCTCCCCCTCGATCAGACCCCCACTGCGATTGGGACCCCCCACCCGCAATCGGGGACCCCCCCCCAACGTGATCAAAACCCCTCGCCACAACCTCTCTCACTCCCCCACTACACCTACCTGTAGGTTGCAGTCTTGTGAAGCAGGCTTCCCGCCCGAAAGGCCTCTATCCTGTCAATCAGGCTACCTGTGGGCGGGAACCCTACAGAAAAAAATTAAAGGAGCCATTCTTCCAGGTTTGCCGACCTCACAACAGCCTCACCCGCTACCCCCGCACGGAACTCACCTCTGGGCTAAAATACAGGCCAATATCTTTCTTGCGGTGTGGAATGATCCCTTCATCAATCCTGCACTCAAGTAATGGCAAAAAATGGCACTTGATTTGGACTTCAAATGCTCAGCCGGTATACAAGTCATATCAAACATCAGATTCCTTGCCATGATTAATCGCTGCAGCATTTCAATTGAAAATAACCCTCTTGTGAATGTATCCTCTGTCACCTGTTTGACTGCTATCTATTGGTGCATTATGTAACAAAACCTAATTGAAAGACACTTCAGTTGAAAAATCTTTCAACTAGTCAGCATAACAATTACTAACACTTGGAAAATAGGGACCACTGTTCCTCCCTTCTTCTAATGGCTGATTTGTTTCTTCCATCCTCTAATGGTTAATTGTCATTCTGTGACAAGCCCCAAGTCCAAATGAACAACCTACCCAGAGTCCATATGGATTAAGTTTAAATGCCATTACTGAACATTTAGTGGTTCAGATGGAGCTGACGTGATCTAATTGGATATAGATTTAATTACAGATAATAAAGAAACATTATAGCTTCATTAGAGTGTGACTGTGCTCCCTCCGAATCTCAATTTGAACAATGTAGCAAAAACAAAGAAAAAGGTTATGTCACATCTAAGAAACACAAATTAATTGGCTTGTTCATTTTGCAACTGCCTGAAGGAAATTGCTGATGTCAATCAATTTCAACACGTAGCAGAAGTATTTAAATGGCAGCACCCAGCTTGGTGAATAAAAACATTCCCTTTTATCTAAAGCATTTCCATTCAGCAAGCAGCATTGTTTAACTTGTTAGGCAGCAGCATATTATGTAAGTATCCAAGAAATGAATCTATTTTGAATATGCACTGGTCACGGAATTCTGTAGTAATGAGCTGCAAATTATTTCTCAATAGACTTGGAGTGATGACATCACAGTCATTAATCTTGCAGTGAGAATGTCACCATATATTAGAGCAGGGCTGGGCAATTATTTGGGCTGGTGGGCCACTTAACAAGTTTTGGTGAGCTGTTGAGGGCCGCACACCAAAGTTCTCCCTAAGGTGCGTAGCTGTGCGGTCGCGCACCAATCGCGAGGACCCGCCCAGGTCGCTGACCAGCTCATACCGCTGGAAGAGATACTGTGCGTGCAGTATTGTTAAGTGGCCCTCCAGCCCAAAGAATTGGCCACCCCTGAGTAAGAGCTTTTGAAACCAACCAGCTACATTTGCATTGTCTTTGAATTCCCTTTGCTTCCAAAAATTTATCGACTTCTGTCTTGAATATACTCAACGACTGAGCATCCACAGCTCTCTGGGGTAGAGAATTCAGAGAATTCCAAAGATTCACAACCCTCTGAGTGAAGAAATTTCTCCTCATCTCAGTACTAAATGGCCGACCCCTTATTCTTAGACTGTGACCCCGTGTTCTAGATTCCCCAGCCAGGGGAAACATTTTCCCAGCATTAACCCTGTCAAGCCCCTTAAGAATTTTATACGTTTCAATTAGATCACCTCTCATTCTTCGAAACTCTAGGGAATATAGGCCTAGTCTACTCAATCTCTCCTCGTAGGGCAATCCCCTCATCCCCGGAACCAGTCTAGTGATCCTTTGTTGCACTCCCTCTAAGGTAAGTATGTCTTTTCTTAGGTAAGGTGACCAGAACTGTACACAGTACTCCAGGTGTGGCCTCACCAATGCCCTGTATAATTGTAGTAAGACTTCTTTACTCTTATACTCTAATCCCTTTGTAACAAAAGCTAACATACCATTTGCTTTTCTAATTGCTTTTTGTACCTGCATGTTAACTTTCTGTGATTCATGTACAAGGACACCCAGGTCCCTCTGAATGCAAACATTTCCCAGTCTCTCACCATTCAAAAAATATTCTGCTTTTTTGTTTTTCCTACCAAAGTGGATAACTTCACATTTCCCCATATTGTATTCCATTTGCCATGTTCTCGCCCACTCAGTCAACCTGTCTATATCTCTCTGCAGCCTCTTTGCGTGCTCCTCGCAGCTTACTTTCCCACCTAACTTTGTATCATCAGCAAACTTGGATACGTTATACTCAGTCCCTTCATCTAAGTCATTAATATAGATTGTAAATAGCTGAGGCCCAAGCACTGATCCTTGTGGTACCCCACTAGTTACAGCCCGCCAACCCGAAAAAAGTCCCGTTTATTCCTACTCTCTCTTTTCTGTCCATTAACCAATCCTCAATCCATGCTAATATATTACCCCCAATCCCGTGAGTCTTAATTTTGTGTAATAACCTCTTGTGTGGCACCTAATCGAATGCTTTTTGAAAATCCAAATATACCACAACCACTGGTTCTCCCTTATCCATCCTACTAGTTACATCTTCAAAAAACTCTAGATTTGTCTGACACAATTTCCCTTTCATAAAACCATGTTGACTCTGTATAATCATATTACAATTTTCTAAGTACCCTGTTACCATGTCCCTAATAATAGATTCTAGCATTTTGCCTACTACTGATGTCAGGCTAACCGGCCTATAGTTCCCCATTTTTTCTCTTCCTCCTTTCTTAAATAGCGGGGTTATGTTTGCTACCTTCCAATCCTTGGGGACTGTTCTAGAATCTAGGGAATTCTGGAAGATTAATACCAGTGCATCCACTATCTCTGCAGCTACCTCTTTTAAAACCCTAGGATGCAGGTCATCAGGTCCAGGGGCTTTGTCATCACTTAGTCCCATTAATTTCTCCAGTACTATAACTTTACTTATACTGATTTCTTTAAGTTCTTCAGTCTCTCTAGACTCTTGGTTCCCCATTATTTCCGGAATTTTTTTTGTGTCTTCTACCGTGAAAACAGATACAAAGGGCTCAATTTTAATAACCCTGAGGAGGCGGGTTTGGAGGCGGGTCTGTAGCGAAAATCGGAAAAAATGGCTTCAGACACCCAGCACGCCTCCATCCCGCCCCCACCCGACTTTCGTGAGTGTCTGTTCAGCCGCTCCCAAACTGACCCGACTGGAACCGGTGGGACAGGTCGTTAAGGCAGTTAAGAGCCTGTTAACTGCCTTGCTAATCCTATTTTGATAGTGGTTTCCTATTTTCATGCTTCTGGCTCCTGTTTCCCATCTTGTCAGAAACAGGTCAGGTTCAAGGAGACGAGTTGCTGGAGGACATGATTTGTAGTCATTGGTGGAGCGCTTTAAAAGCGCCCCTGAAACATGGCTAACATTCAAATACAACAAATTTGCTGTTGTAGATATGGGATAACATTTTGCACATCTACTGACCTTGTGACTGTTCAAGCTGTCACCCATCTGCAGTGTGACATGAATGGAATAATTTCAGCCCACTTCGACTGTGCGCTTGCAAGCTTGTTGCCTCAAATGAAATTTATGGCAATGAGATGAGAAAAATTTATGCCCTCTCATCCTGATCCTCATAATTGGAGGAGTACCAGCCGCGTGGGTCAGCACAGATCTTCTTGGGAAGAGAAGGAGGATAAGGGGCTCCCTGCATGCCCTGTTGTGACCAATGTAGCATCCCTCCAGTTCACTGTTGCCCGTCAAGCAGGGTATGCACACAGCCATGCCACATTAGCATAAGCTTACTCTTCAACCATAGGTGGCTACCATATGGCTCTGTAACTGTAGGTGACATTAGTCCATTATCATACATCATCTCTGCTATACCCAGTTATTTCCTATAACTTTCACCATCAGCATTACAAAACCAAGTCGCCCTGAGCCCTCAATGCGCCATGATCTTATTGAATGGCGGAGCAGGCTCAAAGGGCCATATGGCCTACTCCTGCTCCTAATTCTTATGTTTTTATTATGTTCTTCCCCATCACTCTCCTCCTCTACTTCTTCCTGCATGGCTGGGCTGGTGACAGTTCTTGGATACCTGAAAGGAGAAAGGCACAAGGGTCGGGTTGTGGTGAGTGGGGGGATGGGGGGCGGCAAGGGGAAGCAAGATGTGCATGCTTGCACCATCAGCAGCTTGTAAGTGAGAAGAGATTTTGGGATGAGGGGGAAGTGGGATGTAAGAAGCAAGATTAGGTATGAGCATACCATCCTCATCAATGCTTTCAGCCTTGCCGATCGCCACGGCCTCAGTGATGGCCCCTCCAATTATCTCCAGAACTGTCTCCTCCACTGTGTCAAGTTCTGCAGCCGTGCTTGCCCCTCACCTGTTTGCTGCTGCTCGCGCAGTTTGTGAGCCACCTTGGTCTGCAAGAGAAAGAGAAATGTGTCAGTGAGTGTGGTGCAATGTGTTTGGGTGATGTGCCTGTCATGAATGAATAGCTGGCATTGTGTGAAAGGTGTGAGATGTGGGAGTGGGGCTTGCAACAGTAGTAAGTGTGTGAGGGTGAGGTGAAGCTATGATTGTGAGGTATGAGTCGTGATTGCTAGAGATTGTTGATAAGTGAGTGATGGGGGTGTGGTGCATTGAGCAATGTGTGAGGCTAGTGGTGCAGTTAGTGGGATATGGCATTTGAAGTTGCATTCACTGATCTTGACCACTCGTGTGAGGTCATTGAACTTCTTCCGTCAATGGATCTAGCTCCTGGGGGAAAGACTGTTGGCCCTGACCACTTCAGCGATCTCATCCCACTGTCTTCAAACAGTGTCTCTGGAAGACCTCCTGGCCTCCTACGGGTAGAGGACCTGGCTACTCCTATAGACCACCCCCCTGCACCAAGGCCTCCAGTGCTGTATTAGAGAACCAACGTGCCCTTTCACTGCCCTGTTGTAACATTGCTAACTTCCAGCTCCAGTCAGAATGAGGTACTTCTCTCACAAAGCACCTCCCCTTTAAGAAGTGCAGACAGCCTTTCACTCTGCAGGCAACCTTTAAGTAAAGAGCAGACTTCCCATGATATTGGGCCCCCTGTTGAGCGCTGAGCCAACCAGCAGCGCGTTTAGTGCTGGGTTCAACACTTCAATCATGTTAATTAGCAGGCAGCACGAATTTCACATGCTACCTGCATTACTTTCAATGGGTACGGGTAGATTGCGCATCATGATCCCCGCGACTGTTTTCGGGCCTTATCCAATTGAGCCCCCAGTATATTGTCAATATCCTCCATTATTTGGGAATGTCCTCAATAATAATCAACAAACGTGCTTTGATTAAATACCTTGTCCTATGGCTTCAATGTCATGATACAAATCCTTATATTTCTTTGATAGTCCAAATAAATAACAGTTGCTGCTTAAATATATGGTAGGATAAACAGAAGGACCCCATTTTACTTCAGTCTAATACCCCAGAAAGAGGCATACATTGGGCGTAACACTGAATCTTAGCCCCATCCACTTCATGGGTGGGAGCAGGAGCTTAGGGCTGGATTTTGAATGACCCATAGAGTCGGGTTTGGAGGCGTGTGGGGGGTTAAAGTTGCGGGGTCGGGGGTCCCGACCCCATCCCGACTCCACGCAATTTTGACAAAATCAGTCGCGGGGTTCCCGACTCCGTCCCGCCTCCAAGAGGCGGGAGAGGCCATTAAAGCCCTTAACAAGCCCTAAATTGGCTCTGTAATGCCATTTTGAAACGTTTTAGCTCGTTTAACCCTTTTCTGATGTGAAGTACGCCTGATGTGAAACACTCCAGTGAAACCTGGCGGGAGCACAAGTGGATAGCTGACTATCGGCTGCAGGTCCGCTATTACAGCGGAGATGTGATGAAGGTAGTAGTAGTATTAGGTGTGAAAGTTGATGCTGTTGCATTGAATGTCTTCAGGGCCTTGCTGTGAGAGGACCTGGATGGAAAAAAAAAATCTCACTCTCACTCTCACTCTCACTCATATATATATTTTGCATCCAGGTCCACTCACAGCAAAAGCCAGGCATGTCCTCTCTCACCAACAGCCAGGCAGTCACTCTCTGACCTGCAATGCAGCAGCAATGATGACATCATCAGAGGTGACTTTCAGACTGAAACCACTAATTAGTTCATAGGTTCCCATATGCTGGAACTCAATTGCCCAATTAAGTGAAAATTGCATCATTCATCCACATTATTCTGGAGTCGGGGGGAACACAAAATGCGGATGACACGACCCCAACCCAACCCCAAGACAAAATCCAGCCCTGTTTGGGTCCAGCTAAGGCATGCAGATGCATGTTTGTGATGTCAATCTGACACCTCCTGTAATTTTATCCAAGGCCGCTGCTGGGTCAACAACAAATGACGGCCACACCCATTTTAATTGGGTATCCAAGGTTGTGAAGTAATGAGCAGTGCGGGCAAGAACATTTCAAGGGCCACAAGGAAATTTCTTTTTGGTGGCTTACGGTCATTTGTAATCTGTTACTCCTATTTTTTAAATTTTGTTTTCTCATGATACACGGGCTGTCACGAGTGTTTGTGCCAACTGTAATTTTTAATGACTCGTTCCCCCAAAGTACCTTTCCAGCCATCAATGGGTTACTCAGTGGCAGTCCCAGATGTGAGGTGCTGGAAAGAAGATCCACAAAGTGATAGCAGGTGGGTTGCAATCCATAAGAGATGCTCCGTCTGGTACCTGCCTTCCTGCTTCACATACAGAGGTGACCAGATCTTGCCTTACATAAGAACATAAGAAATAAGAGCAGGGGTAGGCCATATGGCCCTTCGAGCCTGCTCCACCATTCAATAAGATCATGGCTGATCATCGACCTCAACTCCACTTTCCCGCCCGATCTCCATATCCCTTGATTCCCCATGAGTCCAAAAATCTATCTATCTCAGCCTTGAATGTACTCAAAGACTCAGCATGCACAGCCCCCTGGGGCAGAGAATTCCAAAGATTCACAACCCTCTGAGTGAAGAAATTCCTCCTCATCTTAGTCTTAAATGGCCTACCCCTTATCCTGAGACTATGCCCCCTAGTTCTAGACACCCCAGCCATGGGAAACAACTTCTCAGCATCTACCCTGTCAATCTCCTTCAGAATCTTGTATGTTTCAATGAGATCACCTCTCATTCTTCTAAACTCCAGAGAGTATAGGCCCATTCTACACAATCTCTCATCATAGGACAGCCCTCTCAGCTCAGGAATCAATCTAGTGAACCTTTGTTGCACTGCCTCCAAGGCAAGTATATCCTTCCTGAGATAAGGAGACCAAAACTGTGCAGCGTGCTCACTTCCCTGCTGCGCCTGCTTAGACGACTTTGGCGGTCGTCCTCTGGGTTTGGGAGCCTTGGAGGGTTCCGCCAAAGTCTGCTCCTCCTGCGGCTGTGCAGGGGCAGAGACGGCCATCTCTGTTGGGTGAGGCATCTGGGGCTCTGACTTGAGGGCTCGGCAGTGGCATGGGAGTGCGAGCGCTTGGAGAGAAGCCCCCACTTCCTTGTTGTCGACTACCACCTTGTTCTCGACCACCACCATCCCACTCATGGGTCACCTGCACTTCACTGCTAGCAAGTGGCTGGATAGCACCTTGCTGCACATCAGTGGGGCCATGTGGACCCGTCTCTGTACTGACAGTCCTATAACGGGGACATCCATGTACCTCTGGTTCCTCTCCACGATAGATGCCCATCTATCCTCCATAGCTGACCATCTATCTAGAAGAGTCACCATGTTAGTTTGTGTCTGGCGATTTATGTCCTCCATGGAGGATGCCATCCTTTCCATGGCGGCACCTACATTTGCCATTGCGTGCACCACAGCATTGCTCATGTTTGACATGGACTCCTCTATTCTCTGCACACTCGCAGTTACCGTGGTTGCAAACCCAGTCAGAGCCTCCTGCATTTGTTCCTGAAGCTCCTGCACAGCGTCTACATGCAGCTGAGCAGAGCTAGGAGCACCCTGCGGCTTCCGACGAGGACTCTCCACTGCTGTCCCTGTCTCCACCATCTGCTCCTGCTCACTTGTGAGCTGTGATACACCAGGTGACAACACTAATCTATCTCGCAAACGACCCACCGAGGTGTGCGTCTCTGTGCTGGTGCTGGGTGTGCTCATTTCTGCTGACGCTGGTCCCTAAGAGGCTGGAGGTTCCTCTGAAATTCCTCCTGCTCTTCCTTCTGGACAGTGGGGAGGAGTGCTCTCGATGGTCCTGTGAGGGAGTAAAGGCATGAGTTAGACATGTGATATGTAGGTTGCAGACACATCCCATTGTGCAGATGATCAGAATTCAATTTCTATGAACATCAGATCCCATATGAGTCAGTCAGGAATGGAAAATCAGAGGGTTGGAAATCAATTCTGTCAGCAGCTTGCTGTACTGCGCCCATCTCTCCGTCCCCCACTTCCAGCTCCTCTGCACCTCCAACGATCTCCAGAGCTGCCTCCTCAGCGTTTGTTAGATGCGCCATGTATGGTGGGCCTCCTCCTGTCCTCCCCCTCTCCCTCTTATTGTGGGCTCTCTTTTCCTGCAATGAGGGACACAAGTGGAGTTTCAGAGAGATTGATGGAGTGAGTGTAAAGAATGGATAACATAGATGCTTAGAGGAAGACAATGATGGAGTGAGGTGCCAATGCCAAAGTCCCTCCCTGTGCATTGTTAGTTGTTGTCATTGCATAACGGTGAGAGCGAGTGTGAGGGGTGCATAGTAGGATGGTGAAGTGAATCTGTACATAGAGAGAGAGGGATGGTTAAGGGTGCAAGGGATGTTAGGTTGAGTTGGGATGTGCAGAAGTAGTTTGCCAACGCAGAGTGATGGGGATGAGAGGAGATGGGGAGCTGATTGAAGGTAAGTGTGATCTTATACTCACTTTTGCTGAACGTAGCAGATCATTGAACCTTTTCCTGCACTGAACCCAGGTGCGTGTAAAAACCGACCTTGCACTGATCTCCTCAGCAATTAGCAGCCAGGCTGCCTTTGTGTGCTGAGGAGAACTCCTCCTTCCATCTGAAGGGAAGAGGACCTCCTTGCATCTTCTTACTCCCTCCACAATAGCATGGAGGGAGTCATCATCAAATCGGGGAGCAGCCTTGGTCCGTTGCACTGCCATGCCTGCAGCAACCAGCATTCGGGAGCAGAAAAAAGAAAGTCATAATCAAAGGGGACATGGCCCCCTTAAATATAGAGGTTCCCAGCGCGTCATCAAGCGTGATCACCCGACCCGCACCCACCGATTGGGCTGGGTAGCGCGCACAGCGTCCTTAATAAGGGCAATCCGGGGAAAATCATTATTGCAGGGCGGCTGCAACCGGCAGCGAGACTGGAACCCGTAAAACAACGGAGCCGCCACCATCCCGCCTCCGGGCAGAAACTCCAGCCCTTTGAGTGAAGAAATTTCTCCCCATCTCAGTCCTAAATGGCCGACCCCTTATTCTGAGACTGTGACCCCATGTTCTAGATTCCCCAGCCAGGGGAAACATTTTCTCAGCATTAACCCTGCCAAGCCCCTTAAGAATTTTATATGGAACAGCGATTTGCAGGCTGCCTCTACCCTTCCTTCTCCTCCTCCTCCTCTTCCTCCTCCTCCTCCTCCTCCCCTTCCTCCTCCTCCTCCTCCTCCTCTTCCTCCTCCTCCTCCTCCTCCTCTTCCTCCTGAGGTGGTCGCAGATCCCGTGGTGGCAAGGTCTGCGTCCTCATGATGGCCAAGTTGTGCAGGATGCAGCACGACCACCACGAAATGGGACACCTGCTCCAGCGTGCACTGGAGAGCTCCTCCCAAGCAGTCAAGCCAGTGGAACCGTTGGTTGAGTACCCCGATGGTCTGCTCGATTTAGGTGCCTCGTGGCAGCATGGCTGTCATTATATGATTGCTGGCCAAGAGTGATGGGATTGCAGAGAGTTGTTATCAGCCACGTGTAGAGTAGATAGCCCTTCTCACCAAGCAGCCACCCTTGGGTTTGACGTGGTGGCGGAAAGATGCTGACACTGCGGACTGGCGCAGAATGAAGGCATCATGACTGCTGCCAGGATACCGAGCATTCATCATCATGATGTGCTGGGCATGGTCGCACACAAACTGCACATTAAGAGAGTGGTAGTGTTTGTGGTTGAATTACATCTCAGCATTGATATGCGGTTACGGAACATCTCAGGATTGGTATGTGGCGCCCGCAAAGCCACATGTGTGCAGTCGATGGCGTCCTGCACCATGGGGAAGCCCGATATCCTGGCAAAGCCACGTGCGTGCATCCTGCTTCTCTCTGTTTAGAGAGAAGACAATGAAGTCCCTTCTCCTAGAGTACAGATCTTCTGTGACCTCCCAGATGCAGCAATGGATGGCGAACTGCGCATATTTTCTATGTCGCCTGTTGCAGCCTGGAAGGAACCGCAGGCGAAAAAAATTCAGGGCCACAGTCATCTTGAGGGCCACTGGCAGAGCTGTCGTCACCCTGTTCTGAGGCTGCTGGACTGGTTCCAAGAGGTGGCAGAGTTCTGTGACCACCTCCTTGGTGAAGCTGAGCCGCGAAACAAACTGCTCCTGGCTTAGGTGCAGGTAGAAGTGCTGCCTGAAAACCCTAGGTGGATATGGCTTCCTGCTGACAGCCCTCCTCCCCCTCTTCCTCCTCCATCCTCTGTGAGCAGCTTGACTTCTTTGCTGCCTCTGTTCCATCTCCCTGTCATGCTGCAGCGCGCGAGGGACTGCAAGTGGAGCCCCTATGACTGGGAGTAAGTGGTGTAGTCAGAGGCCTTCCAATAGGAGCCAATGCCTTCCCAACGTCCAGCAGCACTCGCTGCACACTTTAACAACATTTTAAATGTCTTCCATCAAGCCAGTGTTCATATAAACTCTGCAAGAGCCAGCAGAAGAGAAATAATCAACTTACCTGCAAGTTGGATGTATCCGCTGGTGGGAGGTCCCTCATACAGCTGAACGCATGTTCAACTGTGCCTGTTTAGGAGAGGGCGTTGATTGGAATGGCGATGTCCAAAATGGCAGGTCGTGTGTCAAATCAGCGTTGCATGCTGACTGATGTCACGACCTGCCTACTCAGCATACTGCCGACGCACGCACGTCCCGCCCGCACTATTGCCCTCACCAAACTGGTGATCAGTGCGAGCCTTGCCAGAAGTGTCTGGAAGCGAGGAGGCTGCCATTTTGTTCTTTAAACCGGCCTTACCTGCCGGCGCTAAGGTGCTGAATTTCGCGGCCACTTTTTTAATTACATTTCGTAAAATGAATTTTAAAAAGGTAACTAGCTTATCATTTTATCAAGTGGCATTGTAGTAACTGTTACAGATCATTGACACATTTCTCCTAAATTATGACATTTTTGATAAAGTAGAAGAATGTTAAATACTAGGAAAAGAAACAGATTCTATTCATTTTCAGGTTTCTTTGAGTTAGAGAAAGGGTTTTTCGGTATTTCTTGCAATATGATTGGTGGGAATAAATTTTGATTGAGAGATGATTAAGGGGCTGCTCTTTCAAAACTGAGATGAGGAGGAACTACTTCACTCAGAGGGTGGTAGGTCCATGGAATATGCTGCCACAAAAAGCTGTAGAAGCTACAACATTAATTAAATTTAAAACAGAAATAGACAGTTTCCTAGAAGTAAAGGGCATTAAGGGTTACGGGGAGCGGGCAGGAATTTGGACATGAGTCTAGGTTCGGATCGGTCATGGCCCTGTGGGTAGTGGAGCGGGCCCAGGGACTGTGTAGCCTGATTCTGCTCCTATTTCGTGTGTGCAATTCTGTTAGATGCAGGAGATGGTTCTGTGATAGATAGTAGATTGGCGGTTAGGATCAGATCAGCCATGATCTTATTGAATGGCGGAGCAGGCTCGAGGGGCCGATTGGCCTACTCCTGCTCCTATTTCTTATGTTCTTATGTTCTTATTATCGTCTCATGAGCAATATGATTCCCAACAAATTAACTTACAGTTACGCTGTTGTTTCAAAGCTGTTAGTTCACAAACACAATCATAGAATCATAGAAACTTGCAACACAGAAGGAGGCCATTTGGCCTGTTGCGCCTCTGCTGGCTCTTTGAAAGAAGAGTGGTGCTTAGTACCACACCCCCGCATTTTGTCCATAATCCTGTAAGTTCCTCAACCTCAAGTTCCTGTCCTGATCCCTTTTAAAATTATTTATGGAATCAGCTTCCACCGCTTTTTCAGGTCGAGCGTTCCAGATCTCGACATCTCTCTTAGTGAAAAAATTTCTCCTCATCTCCCGTCTAGCCATTTTGCCAATGATTTTGAATCTATGACCACTGGTTATTGACCCACTCACTAGAGGGAATAGTTTTTTCTCTATCTACTCTATCAAAATCTCTCATCATCTTTAAAATCTCTATTAGGTCACCTCTTAACCCTCTCTGTTCCAAGGAGAACAGTTCTATCTTTTCCAACATCCATCCTCTGCTTCCTGTCACTGAGTCAATTCTGTATCCATATTGCCACTTTCCCCTTAATTCCATGGGCTTTCATCTTTTTAACAAGTCTCCTGTGTGGCACTTTGTTGAATGCCCTCCAAAGGTCCATATATACAATATCTACTGCATTACCTTGATCAACCTTCTCTGTTACCTCATCAAAGAATTCAATCAAGTTAGTCAGACACAATTTGCCTTTAGCAAATCCATGCTGGCTCTCCTTGATTCACCCATGCCTTTCCAAATGAAAGTTTATTTTGTTCTGATATCCGCGCAAAGACCACTTATTTCCATCTCTATAACATTGCCCGACTCCGCCCCTGCCTCAACTCATCTGTTGCTGAAACCCTCATCCATGCCTTTGTTACATCTAGACTTGACTATTCCCAAGTACTCCTGGCTGCCCTCCCACTTTCTACCCTCCGTAAACTTGAGGTCATCCTAAACTCTGCTGCCCATGTCTTAACTCGCACCAAAACCCGTTCACCCATCACCCCTGTGCTTGCTGATCTACATTGGCTCCTGGTTAAGCAATGCCTCAATTTTAAAATTCTCATCCTTGTTTTCAAATCCCTCCACAGCCTCGCTCTTCCCTAACTCTGTAATCTCCTCTAGCCCTACAACCCTCCGAGATATCTGCGCTCCTCCAATTCTAGCCTCTTGAGTATCCCCGATTTTAATCGCTCCACCATTGGCAATCATGCTTTCAGCTGACGAGGCCCTAAGCGCTGGAATTCCCTCCCTAAACCTCTCCGCCTCTTTTTTCTCCTTTAAGATGCTCCTTAAAACCTACCTCTTAGACTAAGCTTCTGTTCATCCACCCTAATATAACCTTATGTGGCTTATTGTCAAGTTTTGTTTGATAACGCTCCTGTGAAGTGCCTTGGATGTTTTACAATGTTAAAGTTGCTATATAAATACAAGTTGTCGTTGTTGATAATGGTTTCCAATAACTTCCCCAAAACCGATGTTAGGCTGACTGGCCTGTAGTTTCCCAGTTTATCGCGCTGCCCTTTCTTGAATACTGGTATACCATTAGCAACCCTTCAGTCCTCCCACACTACTTCTGTATCCAATGAGGATTGAAAGATTGTGACCAATGCCCTTCTATTCCATCCTTTGCTTCCTTCAGCAACCTAGGATGCATTCCATCCAGAACAGGTGACTTACCAACTTTCAGTAATTCTAATCTTTTTAGTATGTCTTCTCTATCTATTACTATCCTGTCCATAACTTCCCTCTCTTTTAGTGTAACCTTCACATCATCTACTTCCATTGTGAAGACGGATGCAAAGTATTCATTTAATACTTTAGCCATGTCCTCTGCCTCTACATGAAGATTTCCCTTTTGGTCTTTAATGGGCCCAACTTTTTCACTTTATATGCCATGGACAAATAATATGTGTGGCGATGATAAGGCAGCAATTATTACCCATCCCTAGTTGTCTTGACAAGGTAGTGGTGGGTCTTCTCCTTGACTGCTTCAGCTCTTGTGGTGATGGGGCTCCCATGATGGTGTTAGGTAAGAAGTTCCAGGATGATGAAGGATTAGTGATATATGTCCAAGTCAGGATGGTGTGTTGTGAAGGAAATAGCCATATTCCAAGAAATACATCATCCTATAAACAGATTTGATAATATTAAAACATGACAAACTGGGGTTAAAAATCTAAAAGCCTCAACGACACAAGCCGTAAAACAGAAATACAGGCTTCTGAGATAAGATGGTTTGTTAACACAAAGCTGTAAAACACCACAAGCTTTGAAATGGGAAATGTTTGTAAATACAAAGACATGGCCCAATTGAAACAGCAGGCTGGAGGTTCCTCTATGTCTGAACATTGGAACCAACACAATGGAATGACCCAAGTAAAGTGTCAAAATCTAACACATCGAACAGGTGCACAGAACATTAAAAAAAAACAAGTGCCTTTGAAAAAATGACATCAAGTTAAAGAAATGCCTGCCGTAAAATAGTTTTATGTTAAACTTAGAACAAGGAGACATGGCTCTTAATATAACATAGAAGAAACATAGAAACATAGAAGATAGGAGCAGGAGTAGGCCATTCGGCCCCTCCAGCTTGCTCCGCCATTCAATGCGATCGCGGCTGATCATCCAAATTCAGAACCCTGTCCCTGCTTTCTCCCCATATCCCTTGATCCCTTTTGTAAGGGGTTTTGTGTCGTGCTTGTATCGCAGGCGGTGCTGTTACGGGGTTAGGCCTTCGCTGCCTAATATTATTGCTTGCTCTGGTCTCCGGCCAGCCTTGTTGCAATAAGCACCTGTGAGTGGTTCGACCCACTCGTCCTTACGGTTCTAACACTGGACTTAGGTGCGAGAGCAGTAATGCAGAGAAAACTCAAATAGACCCGGTTGAATAGTACGAAATGGAAATCTTTATTGCATAGCGTCCAAGATCATGAAGTACATGTCATAGGCGCAAATTAACGAGAGTACAAGTATACATACATTCATAAAGCTTGGTCTATGGTAATGAAGAACGCACGGCACATCGTAAAAAGGGGAACACATAATACTTTATCCTTAATAAAACCACCCTCCCTTATCAATACCTACACTACATCTAGATTTGTAGGATCGGGAAACATGCTCACCACTCGTGATACTTCGGAGAATTTTAAAGTGAGGCGCTCGGCTCGTTTCGCTGCAGCGCCTGACTGTCACATGTTTTGAGGGGTCTCTGTACCCCACTTGTTTATTTTCGCTGCTGCGACAAGCAGGCTGGGCTCCCCGTTGTCATGAAGAACTCGACAGTGCTCGGGCCCGGCTGTAGAACTCAAAGAAAAGTCTTCCTGGACCGACACCAGTTGCCGGTAGAATTCAAAGAAGAGTCTATGACCAGTTCGTGCAGTAACTGATAGAGTTCGTATAAATTCGGCGCGGTCGGGGTTTACTGACCGCGGTGGCACGTGGATTCTTCTTCTTCTCTTCTCATCTCATCTCGTCTCGTCTCTTCGGGCCTTCGGGTCCAAAACACCGTTTACCGACACTCGGGATGGTGCACCCGGTTACTCGCCCTTCGTCGAGGCGGCTCATCCCGATTGAGCTCCACCCAACATTCGAATAACCGTCCAGTGCGGCTAAAAGTCCAGAGTCAACAGTCCAGAGAAACAAGAGCACGAATCAAGCGAATAAGAGTCGAATCAAGAGCATCAGCCGAGATAAGAGAAAAAATAAGAGAGCGATGGACATTTGTTGTCTATAGTTATAGTGCTGTGTTCCCTTATCTCCCGCTCAAATCTTAATGTTTGTCCTTTGTGAAATATTGGCGCTCAAAACTCCCAGCATGGGGTGATTCTTGTCTTTAACGGGTTTCGGTAGCACCTGAGACTGGCCAACTACCCGTTAATGTTTTCCCCATTGTTGAACCGGCTCTGAGCCTCCCTGGCTGGGTTTTGGGGGCCCCCGAATACTTGTTTAATCACCCGAGAATGGCTCTCTCATTGTAGAGAAGTGGGGGTATTTGCGTGTTGATGTGTCTGGATGGGCCTTCGATTGCCCAGTACAATGGTCCTTACTTGTGCATGGAAAACGATTCCAGCACTCATATCTTTTGCTATTGTCACAAATGCAAACAGGTTGCATCCTGTCTTTATCAGTGCTTATCGAAAATGTTTATTCGAACGCCATCTTGTCTGCCCACTGTACTTCTGGAAACTTCTGCCATGATGCGCGGTGGCCATTTTACAGGCTTCTGTGTCCTGTTTAATCATGATAGCATTTCGTTTAAATAAACTGATCAAACGAATCTGCTTCTATCTCGTTATTTCGAATCGCGATAATTGCGAAACTTTACACTTTAGCCTTAAGAAATATATCCAACTCCTTCTTGAATATATTTAATGAATTGCCTCTACTGCCTTCTGTGGTAGAGAATTCCACAGGTTCACCACTCTCTGGGTGAAGAAATTCCTCCTCATTTCTGTCCTAAATGGCTTACCCCTTATCCTTAGACTGTGACCCCTGGTTCTGGACTCCCCGACCATCGGGAACATCCTTCCTGCATCTAGTCTGTCCAGTCCTGTCAGAATTTTATAAGTTTCAATGAGATCCCCTCTCATTCTTCTAAACTCCAGCGAGTATAAGCCTAATCGACCCAATCTCTCCTCATACGTCATTCCTGCCATCCCAGGTATCAGCCTGGTGAATCTTCGCTGAACTCCTTCCATGGCAAGAACCTCCTTCCTCAGATAAGGCGACCAAAACTGCACAAAATACTCAAGATGTGGTCTCACCAAGGCCCTGTACAACTGCAGCAAGACATCCTTGTTCCTGTACTCAAACCCTCTTGACCAATTGAAGTAAATAAGAAATGCAAAAAACACCCTAGATGAAGTGTTTTTGAATTACAAATTGTAAAAAGTACCTACAGAGAGACTTTGTAGATATTACATCAATAGATGACACCAAGCAATTACATTGTTTATGTGTTAAACTTGGAACATAAGGAGACAGGAGTCTGTGTTACAAACAGCAGAGGTGATTTAGAAATTCAATAGAAAGACTTCCTAAGAATGGCATCAAATAGATAAATCGTTAATAACCATAAAAATGATAAGTTTTTGAAACACCTAAAGGTACAGACAGAATTCTAAGAGTTGGCAGCTGAAATGACAGTAAGAATAGAAAACAATTCAATAGAGTATCACTAGAGACAATTAGTTTACATCAGCAGATTACTTCAAAGAATAAACCACTAAAAAAAAAGTATAAAAATAAGAGCTTTTCAGATGAAAAGTCAGAAGTTGCTGGAAGGGCAAGCATTTCTCAACTTCACAGGCACGCTCTGTAAGTTTTTAACTCTGAGTCTCGGGTAATCAAGGTATTTGATTTTGGTGGATATTCTGGATTAAGAAATAAGTAGAAGTGTGGAAATGTAACGAAGTTAAGATTTGAGAATAAGGATCTCTGATAAGAAATGTAAACTATTTGTATTTTGAACGGTTAAAGTTGCGATTGCCATAACAGCTGTTAACTAAATGTCGGTTCTTTAATAAATCTATATATTTTTAGAATTATCTCACAGAGTATTTCTGTATAAACTCGCGAACTCAATTTCTGTATACTCAAAGGAGTTGCTGAATTCTGGGGGGTATTCCAGACCCTCATAATATCCGGAAGGTTACAGTCTAGTTAAACTTATTAAAAGTGATTTCCGGAGTACGGTAACATCTTCACGTCGTTCCTTTCCTTTAGGGAGAGGTAGTCTGACCTTTAGACCCAATTAAGCATCTTATATAATTCGGCTATCTTTAACTTTAATTGAAGGTGAATGTCTGGGGAATACGCCTGATCTGGGGTAGCCCGAAAAGGGCTAGGACTTGAAATTATCCCTTCAGTGTGACTTGGAGGGGAAATTGGAGGTGATGGTATTCCAACAATATTGTTGCTCTTGTCCTTCTCAGTGGTAGATAGATTTGTGCTAAACTTCCACCAAGGTTACAGTGGCAGAACTTCCCATGGAAAGTATTTCTCTTACATGTTTGTTATTTTAAAACTTGTATTTTTATGTTGTTGGCCGACTAAGGAAAAAATGGATGCCAATAGGATTTTGAAATAATTTTTGAGTGATTTGATTTATTTAATTTCAGTTTTTTGGTATGTATTTAATTGCATAAAGTTAGAGCTCAGGAGGGTAAAATTGGATCTCGATGTGCCCGTTTTCTGAACAGTTGCAATGAGGTCCAATTTAGGGGGCCAACCTCCCATGCTCAAACAGTGTCGGAAACATGTCCATTGGTTCGTGCGATGTAGAGGCATCTCTGGCGGCCAACTGAAACTGGCGTGAGGTGCCTTGAATATGCTCATAAAGGGCCTAACGCCTGTTTTAGGACCCAAACCGGAAATTGCTTTGCCCTGAACATCCTCTCCTCCATTGTTCAGCCCTCAGTTAATTCCACTCTTACCTATTTGATCACAACCAGAGCATCTCCAGCAATGGCTTCTCCTCTCGACCCTACATTGTTACTTCCAGTTCTCCAATGATCCATCCTTTGACCCCTCATCTTCCTCATCTACATGCTGCCCCTTAGCAACATCAGCCACAGACATGGAGTCAGCATCCATATGTACACTGATGACACCCAGCTCTACCTTCCCACCAACTTTACTGCCTCTGTGTTGTCAAGATATCCAAGGAGTGAAATTTGACTTGGGCAGGGACGCAAAACAGCCAGTATCACATTGCTCGCCGTTATATGGAACTGAATATCAAGCGGGGTATATAATGGTCGGCCCATGCAATACCGGCCATTTTAACCCCTCCCCGACTGGAATTTCACCCCTCCTGTCTTGAATGTGCCACAACTTCCTCCAACTAAATATTAGGAGCCAGGGTCTTCTGCCCGGACACAAACTCCGTACATTTGTTACCAAATCAGGGTAGCGTAGTGGTTATGTTACTGGACAAGTAATCGAGAGGCCTGGACTAATGATCCGGAGACATGAGTTCCAAATCCCAACACAGCAGCTGGGGAATTTAAATTCAGTTAATTAAATAAATCTGGAATAAAAAAGCTAGCATCATGGCCCGGCATATCTCTCATTCTACCATTACCAGCAAGCCAGGGGACTAGCCCTGGTTCAAGGAGGAGTGTAGAAGAGCATGCCAGGAGCAGCACCAGGTGTACCAATCTGGTGAAGCAACAACACAGAACTACATACATGCTAAACAGTGAAAGGAGCATTCTATAGACAGAGATAAGCGATCCCACAACCAACGGATCAGATCAAAGCTCTGCAGTCCTGTCACATCCAGTCGTGAATGGTGGTGGACAATTAAACAACTAATGAGAGGAGGAGGCTCTATGAACACCCCCAGCCTCAATGATGGCGGAGTCCAGCACATGAGTGCAAAAGACAAAGCTGAAGTGTTCACAACCATCTCCAGCCAGAAGCCAGATCCATCTCAGGCTCCTCCTGAGGTCCCCACCATCATAGAAGCCAGTCATCAGCCAATTCGATTCACTCCACAAGATATCAAGAAACGGCTGAGTGCACTGGATACAGCAAAGGCCTATCGGCCCCAACAACATACCGGCTGTCGTGCTGAAGATTTGTGTTCCAGCTACAACACTGGAATCTATCCGACAAAGTGAAAAATTGCTCAGGTATGCCCTGTCCACAAAAAGCAGGAAAAATCTGATCCGGTCAATTACTGCCCCATCAGCCTACTCTCAATCATCAGCAAAGTGATGGACGGTGTCGTCGACAGTGTTATCAAGTGGCACTTACTCACCAATAGCCTGTTCACCGATGTCAGTTTGGGTTCCGCCAGGACCACTCGGCTCCAGACCTCATTACAGCTTTGGTCCAAACATGGACAAAGGAGCTGAATTCCAGAGGTGAGGTGAGAGTAACTAACCTTGACATCAAGGCAGCATTTGACCGAGTGTGGCATCAAGGAGCCCGAGTAAAATTGAAGTCAATGGGAATCAAGGGGAAAACTCTTCAGTGGCTGGAATCATATCTAGCACAAAGGAAGATGTTTGTGGTTGTTGGAGGCCAATCATCTCAGCCCCAGGGCATCGCTGCAGAAGTTCCTCAGGGCAGCTGTCCTAGGCCCAACCATCTTCAGCTGCTTCATTAATGACCTTCCCTCCATCATGAGGTCAGAAATGGGGATGTTTGCTAATGATTGCACAGTGTTCAGTTCCATTCTCAACTCCCCAGATAATGAAGCAGTCCATGCCCGCATGCAACAAGACCTAGACGACATTCAGGCTTGGGCTGATAAGTGGCAAGTAACATTCGTACCACACAAGTGCCAGGCAATGACTATCTCCAATAAGAGCGAGTCTAACCACCGCCCCTTGGTATTCAACAGCATTACCATCGCCGAACCCCCCACCATCAACATCCTGGGGGTCACCATTGACCAGAAACTTAACTGGACCAGCCACATAAATACAGTGGCTACAAGAGCAGGTGAGAGGCTTGTTATTCTGCAGCAAGTGTATCACCTCCTGACTCTCTAAAGCCTTTCCACCATCTACAAGGCACAAGTCAGGAGTGTGATGGAATACTCTCCACTTGCCTGGATGAGTGCAGCTGCAAGAACACTCAAGAAGCTCGACACCATCCAGGACAAAGCAGTCCACTTGATTGGCACCGCATTCACCACCTTAAACATTCACTCCCTTCACCACTGGCGCACCATGCTGCAGTGTGTACCATCTACAAGGTGCACTGCAGCAACTCACCAAGACTTCTTTGACAACACCACCCAAACCCTCATTCTCTACCACCTAGAAGGACAAGGGCAGCAGGTGCATGGGAACACCATCACCTCCAAGTTACCCTCCAGGTCACACACCATCCTGACTTGGAAATATATCGCCATTCATTCATCGTGACTGGGTCAAAATCCTGGAGCTCCCTCCCTAACAGCACTGTGGGAGTACCTTCACCACACGGACTGCAGCAATTCAAGAAGGTGGCTCACCACCACCTTCTCAAGGGCAATTAGGGATGGGCAACAAATGCTGGCCTTGCCAGCAGCGCCCACATTCCGAGAACGAATAAAAGAAAAATTCCAACCCCTTCTCTGACCACTGTCTCAGTCTGAATCAGGATCCTATTCAACCCCAAGCTAAGCTTCAGACCCCATTTCATCTCAAACACAAGACCGGCTATTTCCACCTTCCTAACTTCTCCTGCCTCTGCTCCTACCTAAGTCCATGCCTTTGTCACTTCCATGCTCGACTATTCAAATGCTCTCCCAGCTGGCCTCCCATCTTCCACACTCTCTAAATTTTAGCTCATCCAAATCTCTGCTGCCTGTATCCTAGTCCGCAGCAAGTCCTACTCACCTATCACTACTATCCTCACTGATATGTGTGGGATCGCAAATTAGGCCTGTGAAACGAAACCTATATCCCCTAGTCTTTAAATATATATTAACCAAGGCTGTAGGGCAGTAATATTAGAAATCATGTACATATAGCTTTTAGATAGTTGCAAAGCATGATGGCCTATTTGGTTCATTATATTAACCCTTTTAAATAATACTGAAAGAAGTGTTGCTCCCTGCAGCCAGATTGTCGGAGTCATAGCTTACTTTCTAGGCATTTTAGAAGGTCATTATCAGTGCTACAGAAGCAGTGTTTATACGTAGTTGGTCTTTGGAAGAGATAAGGGAAACTGAACTGTACAGGGAGTCGACCATTTCTCTCTTGGTCTCAAACACCTTATCTCCCTTTGGAGCGGACCTTGTTTATCATAATAAGCTTCTCTCGAGAATTAACGAAGTATTGGTTAGATACAACAATATGGGAAAGGAAAGATAAGCGTGGTACGACCTTGTTTAAGAGACAAGATGGAGTCTGGTAGACCTCGCTCCCAGAGACTAGATGAAGACCCCATGTATAACAACTATGTGTTATGTTTAATGTCACAGAACATTTCAGGGCGGCTCCCAACATTGAGTGACTGATCATTAACCAATAAGGGAGCAATGGTAGCGACGCTGTTTGTATGTGTACGCCCACTTTTGTAACCTGTGGGTGTTGCCTATCGAAAGGCATATCAATGCTTGTATGTAGTTTTTCCTTTGAGAGTTGGGTTCGAGTCTGAGGAGATCAACCTCTCTCCCTTTGTGCACAAAGCCTTCTGGCTAGTTTCTAATAAACTTTTACTTTGTCTTCAGTTCCGTCTCCATCTGGTTTTGCTCCAAAATTCGATGTAACAGTAAGGCCCATTGGTGAGTAATTGGGATGCCGAGAGCAGGGGTGACCTCTTAGGACTTTAATTAGTCCCGGTGGACTCGAATTGGGCCCCTGTGTAAAACCCGGAGCAGGGGTGACCTCTTAGGACTTTAATTAGTCCCGGTGGACTCGAATTGGGCCCCTGTGAAAAAGTCCCAAATTCTGATCTAACATATGCATTAGGTCCTGGTATCCCAACACCTCCAATTTAAAATCCTCATGGCCTCGTCCCTCCCTATCTCTGTAACTTCTTCCAGCTTTACCACCCTTGAGAACTCTGCATTCCTTTTATTTGTGTACCTCCCCTCCCTTCACCCCACCATTGGTGGCTGTGCTTTCATCCACCTAGGCCCCATTCTCTCAAATTCCCTCCCTAAACTTCTTTGCTTCTCCACCTTCCTCTCCTGCTTTAAGACCCTGCTTTAAACCTACCTTTTTAACCAAGATTTTGGTCACCCCATCTAATATCATTCCCTCCATTTCCCATTTTCAGGCCACTACTCTCTTGTTTACACTGGGCAATTAAGATTGGCTCCAGATTTTTTTTTTTAAACTATTAAAATTCTCATGATGACAATTAGCAGTTGGATCAAGCAGAATATCTTCCTTATACCAAACATTAATGACTGTATAGCACAAGTCTGAGTAACTGAAACTATTGAATTCCAAAATGCATGCTATATTACAGTATCCATTAGAACTAATCAATACTCACTCTTTGCAACAGAGTGGAATATTTACTGTTATATTGGATGAAATGTTTATACTAATTAAGAGATTATTAATGATTTTGTATTAAAATATATTTCTAAATGCATTCCAAAAGATATTTAACATACATTGATCAAACAGTCAGTTTATACCTCAGAATGTTATTATACTAAAGGAAGCAAGATTATTGGTTGATTATTATTTTATTTATGGACATCAGTACAAGGGTGAACAAGTACAACAGTAATAGGCATTGCAAGTAATGGGCAGCAGAAGCTAATTAGGTGCAATTAAAAAGGAAATTATCCAGCTTTCCTTATTATGTACACTACATGGTTCAGTGATAATTGCTATAGCTTGACTGTAATAAGCTGCATACGTTGCACAGTTGCATGGCATTCTCACATTATGCTGGTGAAGAGTGGAAGCTTGTGTCTCATGCTGATTAGAGCACCCTGTCAAATCGCCTTCAGCAACTGTCATATTAATTAGTAATGGGGCTGGGGGCATGGTTCTTGTTTCTTTAATCTGGATCATGAGCCTGGTTTGCTCTTCAAAGAATGGGAAGATTAAAGCTTTGTTCATCTATAGTAACAATAATCCAGTAAAACACAAAAACACAAAAGTTGTGCTTGAGTGCAGAATTACGAAAGAATTCTTACTAAGCACTGAAATCACTGAGTGACTTTTTTGCTGATAAACTTGAATACCTATGCCTGGGGTCTATTTTAACACAGAACGAGTTTCAGGTGGGCAAGGGTGGAGCAAGTGCAAAATGCACTCGCTGGCCTGCGCTTCATGTCTGGGATTTTTAACTCCTAGGCCTCATTTAAATACTGCCGGTCCACATCCTACCTTGAATAGGTAAGTGTCAGGAAGAGAGTTTCAGCTAGGGTCTCCCAGGGTGAGAAGTGGGGTGGTGGGGGAGCGGGGCAGTGGAGGGGAGTGGAAGTGGGTGAGGGTCCCAGAGAGAGGAAGCTGCAACATTCCTTGTGGGGCTCGGAGGAGCAATTGTTTGACAGTTGAAGAGTCTCTTCGTCCTTCCCACCATTTGACATTATCGGGCCCAATTGTCATTTATACATGAGGCTCCCGCAGTTTGCGCATCACTTGGCCACCAAACCAATGGCGTTAAAATTGGAGATTGGTGCGGAAGGAAAGAAAAGGAAAGACTTGCATTTATCTAGCGCCTTTCACGACCATTGGACATCTCAAAGCGCTTTACAGCCAATAAAGAACTTTTGGAGTGTAGTCACTGTTGTAATGTGGGAAACGCAGCAGCCAATTTGCACACAGCAAGCTCCCACAAACAGTAATGTGATAATGACCAGATAATCTGTTTTTCGTTATGTTGATTGAGGGATAAATATTGGACAGGACACCGGGGATAACTCCCCTGCTCTTCTTCGAAATAGTGCCATAGGATCTTTTACGTCCACCTGAGAGAGAGCTGATGGGGCCTCGGTTTAACGTCTCATCCGAAAGACAGCACCTCTGCCAGTGCAGTACTCCCTCAGCACTGCACTGGAGTGTCAGCCTAGATTTATGTGCTCAAGTCCCTGGAGTGGGAATTGAACCTACAACCTTCTGAATCAGAGGCGAGTGTGCTACCCACTTTTTTTAAATGTTATTTATTGAACATTAAAAACAGTTACAACATCGTGATCATTCCGTTGTACCATACAAATCCATTCCGCCGCTCTGCACAGCCATCCCTCCATCACATATTAACATCAAAACCTGAAGTTTAATTTGTCTCCCATAACATATACTAATCTATTGTACTTTAAAAATTGATCAGTAATCATGGCTCTGAGTAAGGGAAGTGTGCCTGATAATCCCTCCATCATTTAATCTCCGGCCCTTCCCTCCTCTCATGTTCCGTCCCAACTTTTCAGGCAGCTGTTGCTTTCTCCTGCAGCCTCCGGCTCTTTTTTACCTCCTGTTTCAACCTTCCCTGAAGTTTCAGCCTCTTCCTTACATTAGGTTTAGGCCGAGGAGCTGCCCTTTCTCCCTCCTTCTGCCCCTCACTAACCTTTCCCTTTCCACACGATGCCACCCCAGCCCCCACTTCCATGTCTCTGTCGCCCTCTGACCCCTCACTCTCGAGCTCTTCTGTAACCTCCCGTCCCTGCTCCCCGTCAGATACATAATCTCCCTTAGAAAGTCTTTCTGCTATCACGGATTCTCCAATAGTGCCACTCCCTTCAGGCTCATCTCCACCACTGACCCTTGCTCCCCGTTTCTTCTCTCTCTGGGACAATGGCGCATCTGCACCTATCTTGCTCCCTTCTGGCATCTTTGTCTCCCCGCTCCCGTCCTGCTGCCACTTTAAGGCTCCTGCCTCTTGCACCCTCTCCTTGTCTCGCCCCCTCCTGCTCCCCGAGATGTCCGACTCCCTGTCTTTCTTTGGAGTACTTACACTTACCCTGCACCCCGCTCCCGCCTCCTCTCCCCCCGCGGACACCAGATTCTTTAGGGAGAGCCGAGCCGTATTATGGCTCGACTCTGCCCTCGACCCGTGCTGCCCGCTTCTGTCTTTCTCCTTTTCCACCGTACTTGGTGTGTTTTCCACCATCTCCATCCTGTTCTCTGCTCCGCAATTTTCTGCCTCTTCCTGCGCTCTTTTCTCCTTCCAATCATTAGCTGTGTCCTCCGCCTGCTCCGCGCCTCCATCTCCCATCTCCTCATCACTCAAGGGGCTTCCTTCTGCCTCACACTCACAGCGGGTGGGGCTTTTGTGACACACCCCACAGCTCTCCGCCTTGCGATGTGTCCAGACTCGCCACAGTTATAACAGTACAAGTTTGGAAAAGCTTTTTACAAGATGGTCATGTCCAAGACATTAATAACAAACCCTCACCTGGTTATCATGCAGTACCCGGAAGTACTGCACTCCTTCCATTGTCTCGAATTTCATGCTATACGGCAACGGCTTCACCCCCTCTCAGAACCGCACCTTTACATAACGGGTTCTATCTGCTATCCGCGTTCCTGGATAGTATCTCCTCTTTATTGCCGAGCAAATTTTAATGTCCCACGACTCCAACTTTTTTGTTAGCACATCGTCCTCAATATAAACTGACAGGTTTAACAATGAGACCACCACCTCTTCAGAATATAGCAGAGATATTTCCAAGAACTTATCTCCAACCTTCAAACTCAGTAAAAGTCTTTCCACCTCCTCTCAGCCACTGACCGTCACCTCAAACCCAACATTCGGCTTTGGTCGGCAGGCAAAGCAGCTTCCATCGCTGCAGTCCTCATGGATAATATCCCAAGCTCGTATCTCCTTATCCTTGCACTGAACCACCACCGTGTTTTCTTTTACAAACCTCCTGAGGTCCGGCCCAAATCTTTGGGCCTTTTTTTCTCCCTTCCCCAACATTTTCTCCCCTGATTAAATTCATCCTGGGAACATTGTCCTCTGAGGTGCCCGGCACTCTGGGCCACTCAGCAGCCATCTGGCTGCTGTTTAAGGAACAAAAAGGCCCTAAATTCTGAAAAGAAAACACCACCAACTTTTTACAAACTCACTCCAACTCCCTGCAGTAATCAAGCACCCAGCAGCGCCTGCTCACTCCAAGCCCCGCCCACCTAGAGAGTGCCACAGCTGACACAGGAGCTGGAAATGGAGCCACTCCTTTTTAACTGCTGGCCCACTCCATTCCCACCCAGTGGGGAAAGAGTTACAATTGCCCTCTAGACATGTACCACTACACAGTAAGTAAAAGAGAAAATGTGGGAAAGTCTCAAATGCAAGTTGGTTTCATCACTGACTCTAAGGTTCTGACTGAAAACAACACAATACAAAGGAAATCTTATGACTCAAGGCTAAGTAGAATGTTTTTGGATTATTTTAATTTTAACTTACATTAATGAATCAACAGTTATTACTTGAACTGTGACTGGGGGGGGGTGGGGTGATATTTTTCCAAGAATAACAGCAAACCAATGTGCTGGCATGTAACCTCCCCTCCTTTGAATCTGAGCCATTGTTTTATCCTGTACTCTTGCATTGGTGTCTGCTCTATCAGCCACTACACTCCTGGCCTTTGGAATCCCTTCTTTAGTTTCCACCGCCTTATCACCTCCCTCCTTGTTTTCAAGCACCTTCTAGAAATCCTTCTATTTGACCTTGTTTTAAGCTCTTTTGTGTCCTACCAGGCATCTACTATTTCTGTCCCCAGAATTCAAGATATTGTCCTCTACGTGAAGAGATCCTTTGAATGTAAGTTTTTGTTGCATTGGTGACTGTGAGCTGAGAAGAGAGGAGAAAAATATCATATTCCATAAGTGATCAAAAACAAATGAGGGAAATTAAAATGGGTCCAACATAATGGGAGAAATGTTTTAATGTTTGCAAAGGAGGTGGATTGATCTGCTTATTAGCTTGCCAAAAATGGGACAGTAACTTGCCCTTAGCAACTTAGCAAGGGAAGTACTTTAGTATGCCTCTAAAATGTGTTCTTATGCACTGTCAATGTCACATAATATTACCTGTATTTTCTATCGCTATAAGTATGGGTTAGATTCTCTGCCCACCCATAGTCAATTGTTAGCAGTCTGCACAGAGCGGGATTAAACGGAGTGGACTTGAACAGAGTGCTTTGTTTGGGAATTTGGAAAGAGTGGGAATTTGGAGAAGAGAGGGAAGGAGTTGTTGCTTTTTGCCTACACTACTTGTAGTGCATTGTGTTACAGGTAGATATTTAATTTCAGTACCCTTAACTTAAGCTAAATCAAGTAAGTTGTCAGGAAACGACACTGTAAATTAAGTGACCTAATTACAAATTTAATTACATTTAATTAAATAAATCAAGGTCATATACGGATGGCAGTGCAGGCGGAGTGCCGCAACTGCAGCATGTGGGAGTTTGTGGAGAGCATTGTGATCCCGGACAAAGAACGTTAGCAGTAAGTGCCTGCATCTTGAGGAACTTCAGCTCCGAGTTTTTGAGCTGGAGTCTGAGGTGCAGACATTGCGGGGCATCAGGGATGGGGAGAGTTACCTGGACACTTTGATCCAGGAGGCAGTCACACCACTTAGGTTAGGTAGTGGTACAGGTCTGGTTAGTGGTCAGGGACAGGAGGGTGTGTCTGCAACTCAGGCAGGTAAGGGGACCCCAGGTGCAGTGCTGGAGGAGCCTCAGCCTTTGCCCTTGTCCAACAGGTATGAGGTTCTTGCTGCCTGTGTGGATGAGGGAAAAGCCTGCAGAATGGATGAGCAGGCTGACCATGGCACCATGGTGCAGGAGGCCATTCAAGTGGGGGGAGTGAAACGGAATGTAGTTGTGGTAGGGGACATTATAGTCAGGGGGATAGATACTGTTCTCTGCAGCCGCGACCGAGAGTTCCGAAGGTTGTGTTGCCTGCCTGGTGCCAGGGTTAAAGACATCTCCTCGCAGCTGGAGAAGAACTGGGAGTTGTCGTGGTCCACATAGGAACCAACAACATAGGTAGAACTAGGAATGAGGTTCTGCTGAGGGAGTTTGAGGAGCTAGGATCCAAATCAAAAAGCAGAACCTCAAAGGTAATAATCTCTGGATTGTTACCTGAGCCACGTGCAAATTGGCATAGGGACAAACAGATTAGAGGTTTAAATGCGTGGCTCAAAGAATGGTGTGGGAGGAAGGGGTTTCGGTTCATGGGGCACTGGTACCAGTACTGGGGAAAGAGGGAGCTGTTCCGCTGGGACAGGCTCCACTTAAACCAGGCTGGAACCAGTGTCCTGGTGAACCGAATAACTAGGGCAGTAGACAGAGCTTTAAACTAATGAAGGGGGAGCAGGAGGATTCAGGAAAGAGTAAATTTAAAAGCAGCGAGAGAAATGTCAAGGCTCTAGAGCAGAGTAAAGTTTGGGGTAAAAATAAGCAGAGTGGGTCAGGAAGGGACAGAACAAGTAACAAAGGTAATAAGGTATCAGTGACTAAGGTGACATCAGGGAAAAAGAGAAATAAATCAAAGCTAAAGACACTGGGCTGGATTTTGAAGTTGGAGTCGGGTTGGGGTCGGGAATCACACATTCTGGCTTGTGAACCCGCCTCCATCGAGATGTGGCCAACCCACTGTATTTTCCCTTGATTGACCTTGTTGAGCCCGCCCAGTGGGGGCCACCCGGCAACAGGTGACATCACAGACTGACATTTCATCTGTCAAGAGCTTTTGACAGATGAAATATCAGTGTTTGACAGCTCTGTGAAGCTGTCAAACACTCACAATATGATTTCTAACTTCAGTCCTTCCTTTCAGGCTGAGTTAGAAATCATTCCAGCACAGAAAACAGAAGGTTGCAGTTTTTGACAGAACCACGGCTTTCCTGCTTTCTGTGCCGGTGAGATTTCTAACTCCCGAGAACTGAAGGGCTGACACCTGCAGGAGGAAGTTAAGGTAAGTAAAACGTTTTCCAACACTTAGCACTTACCTTACACACTTACCTCTGCACACATGCACCCATCACTCACCTGCCCACCGGACATATCGACCCCTGCAGACCCATGGCCCGACCCGATAACTTGGAGTGGTTGCCACCTGTCGGGAAGCCCACACTTTTCTTTTTAAAATAGGGATTATGCAAAAAACTGCCTGTTAACTACCTGTTAACAGGCAGTTAATTGTCACTAATCCCTTCCCGCCTCGGGGAGTCGGGTCTCAGACCAGGTCGGGTACCCGCCGCCAGAAAAACTGGCATGGAGGCGGGTTGGAGTCGGGATGGGGTCGGGACCCCCGAATCTGCAACTTTAACCCCCCCCCCCCCCGCCTCCAAGCCTGACTCCACGGGTCATTGAAAATCCAGCCCACTATATCTGAATGAGCGAAGCATTCACAACAAAATAGATTAATTAATGGCCCAAAAATTAGTGAGTGAGCCTTCGTGCGAGGGTAAGGCCTTCCCGCGATCTCTCACTGCGCGCTTGCTTTTTCAGTCCGAGCTCGCACGAACTTGATGTTCTGGACAGCAGCTGTGCAGGGCTTTCGTATCCCACAGGCGTAGTTAATTCGTGCGAGCTGTGGGATCACGTGACTCAGTTAGAGCCAATGGCAGCACACCATCTTTCATTCATAGCTTTCACAGCACGGCTGTGAAAGCTATGAATACTATACCCCCCCAAAAGAACAGCTGAACCTCAATTAAATTTTTTTAAAACCCATCACATTAATAAAATAAGTATAGTTAAATAAATTAACCATTTTAAACAAAAAATTAAATTTTTGAAAAATTTTTAAATCTTTTAAAAAGTTATAAAAATAAACTTACCTGTCTTTAAAGTCTCTAAAAAAGATATACCTGTTAAAAAAAATTCAAAATAATACTTAATTAAGTACTTACCTTGTTAAAAGAGGGTCTTACACCTCCTTTCTTTATGTCTAAAATGTTCCATGCTTACCTGCGCGTCCAAAGCACTAAGTGCACTGCGTGCGCGCAGCCTGTGAATTCACCAAGTGCCGGTTTTCAGCGCATGCGCAGTGCATGCAGAAAACCGGCAATTGGAGACAGAATACGTGAGAGTACACAGTGCGTACTCTCGCGTAGCGGCACTAATTTTTGGGCCAATAGCACAGATAGAAATTAACAGGTTTGATCTAATAGCCATAACGGAGACGTGGTTGCAAAGTGACCAAGTTTGAGAACTAAATATTCCAGGGTACATAACTTTTAGAAGGGATGGCCAAAATGGAAAAGGAGGAGGGGTAGCCCTGATAATAAAGGATGGGATAAAGACAGTATAGAGTAAGGATCTTAGCTCTGAAAATCAAGAAGTATAATCAGTTTGGGTGAAGCTAAGAAACAGCAAGGGGCAGAAAACATTGGTGGAAGTTATTTATAGACCCCCAAACAGTAGTTGTAATGTAGGGCAGAGTATAAATCAGGAAATTAGAGGTGCATGTAACAAGGGTAATACAGTAATCATGGGGGACTTTAATCTACATATAGACTGGGCAAACCAAATTTGCAATAATAGTGTGGAGGACAAATTCATGGAATCTATGCAAGATAGTTTGCTAGATCAGTATGTTGAGGAACCAACTAGGGAACGGGCTATTTTAGATCTGGAATTGTGCAACGAGAAAGTGTTAATTAATAAACTTGTAGTAAAGGGGCCTTTAGGGAAGAGTGACCATAATACGATAGAATTTTATATTGAGTTTGAAAGTGACTTCGTTGAATCCGAAACTAGGGTCTTGAATCTAAACAAAGCAAACTACGTAGGTATGAGGGGCGAGTTGGCTAAGGTAGATTGGGAAACTACATTAAAAGGTATGACAGTGGACGAGCAATGGCTAGCATGTAAAGAATTAATACATAATTTACAAGAAATATACATTCCTTTAAGGCACAAAAACCCCACAGGAACAGTGGACCAAACGTGGCTAACAAGAGAAGTTAAAAATAGTATTAGATCAGAGGAAGAGATTTATAATGCTGCAAAAAAGAGTAGTAAGCCTGAGGATTGGGAGGATTTTAGAATTCAGCAAAGGAGAACCAAGAAATTGATAAAGAAAAGGAAAATAGAATATGAAAGTAAACTAGCGAGAGACATAAATACAGACTGTAAAAGCTTCTATAGTTATGTAAAAAGGAAAAGATTAGAGAAAGTAAATGTGGGTCCCTTACAGGCTGAGACAGGAGAAATTATAATGGGAATAAGGAAATGGCAGAGAAATTAAATAAATACTTTGCCGCGATTTTCTCCTCTGTGTCGGGATGGGTGCGGGTCAGCTGGTTTCCGTGTTCCAGTCCCGCCCGCAGCTACCTCCACTCCACAGACGTGATTTTCCCTTGATTGGCCTTGTTAAGCCCGCCCTGCGGGCTTGCTGGCCAATTAACAGGAAGCGGGTCTGATGACGTCACTTGATGAGGTGTCATCTGCCGGCTTCCTTAAAGGGACCATGCACAATTTTATTTTGACTGTTGATTTTTCAGTGTTTGACAGCATTGAGGTACTGAAAACACTGACAATCACAGCACAAAGGTGAACTCTTACACCCAGGCTCTCCAATGACCCCCTCCATATGCTGGAATCGATGGCAGCTGCAGGTGAGATGACAGAAGCGATCTGTCACTGGTGAGAGAGGTTGTCCCAATGAGGTGGCACTGGACATACAGTTGGATTTAAAAACTTATAAGCTAAAGAAATCTGTATATGTATTAAAAATGCAGTAACCAAAATTTTCTTTGCTCTGAAACTCACCATGTGCAACATTGCATCCTTGACACCACTTCTGCAGCTGTCATCTTTTCACAAACATCAGACCAGACTCACAACACGCCACACTTACCTGGCGTGTTGTCCGGATGTCGTGAAACCTGACCCAGAAGCTGGAAAATCAAAAAAGACCCTGAATAACTACTGACAAGTAACTTTTAATAGGCAGTTAATTGCTTTTAATCCGTTTACCACCGTTAGGTGTCGGGTCCATTCGCAAATCGGGGACTCGACACTTGGGAAGGTTGTTTGGAGGCAGGTTGACGGTGGGTTCGGAATAAAGGTTGGCCTTTATTACAGGTGGATTTCAGTATAAGAGTAAAGACGTCTTACTGCAATTATATAGGGCCCTGGTGAGAACACACCTGGAGTATTGTGTACAGTTTTGGTCTCCTTACCTAAGGAAGGATATACTTGCCATAGAGGGAGTGCAACGAAGATTCACCAGATTGATTCCTGGGATGGGGGGATTGTCCTATGAGGAGAGATTGAGTAGTCTAGGCCTATATTCTCTAGAGTTTGAAGAATGAGAGGTGATCTCATTGAAACATACAAATTTCTTACACGACTTGACAGGGTAGATGCAGGGAGGATGTTTCCCCTGGCTGGGGAGTCTAGAGCAAGGGGTCACGGTCTCAGAATAAGGGGTCGGCCATTTAAGACTGTATGAGGAGAAATTTCTTCACTCAGAAGGTGGTGAATCTTTGGCATTCTCTACCCTAGAGAGCTGTGGAGGCTCAGTCGTTGATTATATTCAAGTTGGAGATCGATAGATTTTTGAATATTAAGGGAATCAAGGGATATGGGGATAGTGCAGGAAAGTGGAGATGAGGCAGAAGATCAGCCATGATCTTGTTGAATGGCGGAGCAGGCTCGAAGGGCCAAATGGCCTACTCCTGCTCTTATTTCTTATGTTCTTATGTTAGAAAAAGTGGCATATTTCACAAATCAGTAATTTCAGTGCAGTATGCTGAGGTCTCTCTCAATCTTTAAAGTGTGGTAACAATATTGGGATGGATTTTAATGGGGAAGGTGGGCTGGGGGTGCGGGGGGCTCCAAAGGGGGTGGGAAACCCGGGAGAACGGGTTTTCCTGCAGGCCATGCCGACTTTAACGGCAGGGCCTGATTTTCATGTGAGGCCTCTGTTTCCCACCTGCAGCCAGCCAGATGGAGAGGTTGGCTGGCTCTGGGCGGGTAGGCCTGCGGCACTAGGCCGCACAGAGGAGGGAGAGAAGGATCAGGTGGGGGCCGGGGTCGGCCTCCGGATCATCGGGGGGGAGGGGGGGTGGAGGAAGATCGGGGCTGGAGGATTGGTGGGGGGAAGGGAAGCTCGTGGTCAGCCACTGGAGCATCAGCGCCGGCCTCCAGATGATCCGGGGGTGGGGAAGAGAATTTTGTGGCCGGCATCAGGATCATCGGGGGAGAGCGATCGGAGGCCTCATGGGGAGATCTCCGATCGCGGAGGGGGGTGGGTTAGGCAGGGACCCTGGATCCAGGAAGTAGGTATAAAGGCACTTACCTCCTAGATGCAGCAGTCCTCGCCTTGCTGTAACTGCTGGGTTTTAGGAGGTGTGTAAAACCCGACCAGCTACAGTTAAACACTAATGGAGGTTAAGGAAGAGGCTTCCAGCCTCATTGTAATATTTAAATTGACGTCCGTCCTCCTGGCAGCGGGTTGGCTGCCCGCCCCCGTTCCGGCTCCCATCCTGCCTCCGTTTAAACCGGAAATGGGCGGGTTGGAGGCGGGTTCAGGTCGGGATTCCAATTTTTTAACAATTTAACGACACCCACGCTCCTAACACACCTGTTTTTTTAGGCTAAAATTCCCCCCAATGTATCGCTTCCATTTTGCCAGGGTGAGCATTTACCTCCAGTAATTGTTTAGAATTGATGCGGAGATGCCGGCGTTGGACTGGGGTGGACAAAAATGAGAGGTCGCACAACACCAGGTTATAGTCCAACAGATTTATTTAAAATTTTAATAAATCTGTTGGACTATAACCTGGTGTTGTGCGACCTCTCATTCTTGTTTAGAATTGGTTTAGTTTGATCACATTTGGTTGACTTTGTGAAGTGGACCTCATTCTAGTCACACAATGAGCTTTCAAGTTTTCTGAATCATGTAGTTGGGCATGGTGTGGCGGGGGGTGGGATGGAAAGAATTATCCACCTAACAGTGAAATCTCTACCTGGTTTCATCAAGGTGGCAAATTAAGTTTTGGATGATGGCCAGAGATAGCAAAAGTCATTTCACTGAGAGTCACTTCCATTGAAGAATTTCAAATATTTGTAAAGTAAAAGAACTGTTCTTTTTATTGTGATAACAATGATGTGTGGCTTATAAATGTGAAACAGAGGGTAGTCATAATTGGGAGCATTTCAAGCTGGTAAGTGATTATGAAGGCCCCTTTCCTGTTTATCCTACATAATACAATTTATTACTTTTAATTTGAAGTTGCTTAATTTAATGATCTGTTAATTTTTATTGAAATCCTACAAAAAATGCTTGTGCTGTTTTAAATTGCTTAATTCATAAATTTGGATAGTTCAATTTTATTCAACCAAGAAAACAACTTTGAATTAACAGAAGTAGACTGTAATTAAACATACCATTGCAGATTTCCCATAGCATTGCTTACGGGGAGTTAGAGATTATGATTTTGCAAAGGGTGCTGGGCCATAACAGTAGGGGAGGAGTACACATCATCATTGATATGAGTCTTATGAGTGATATGATCAGAGGCCATTATGCCAAAATTAGTAGCGGGTTTTTAAAATAGGCATTAGGCCCCTGATTAACATATTCAAGGGGCCTAACAACCGTTTCAGGCTATTGGATGCTTTGAAGTCACCATCTGCCAATTTAGCAGTCGCTGCACTTCCGCGGGAGATCAGGTGTGGGACACTGCCACTTGAAATGTATCCCCAATGCTCAGTTCTCACCTGACAAACGGGCATGACACTGCCTAATTTCTCCCCCATAATGTTTCCTTACCACTGTAGGTAGACAAATAAATGTGTTTCCCTCACATATCACTGTTACATAAATAAAAACAGTGCACATCAAATAGCAGGTTATGGGGGTTAACTTCGGGAACCCAGCGCAGGGTTATTACAAATGCTGAGGTCTGAGGAACCCTAGACATTGGGCCTCGGACCTCATTACAATGAAGGCGGTACTGCGGGAGGACGCAGCACCAGGTAAGTAAGTGCTCCAAATTTGTGGGTGGTTGGGGGTGTTTGTGCTTGCGAGGGTCGGGGAGCATTTGGGGGCCACGGGGGGGCCTGGAGGTCATGGCCAGTGTGGTGGCCAGAGGGGTCGGGACAAAGGCCTGGAGGTCGGAGGTCGGGCTCTCGGGACCAGGAACAGTGGTGATTGGGATGGTGATTGTGGTAAGTATTTACCTTTTTTTAATTTATGCAATGTTTAGGGTTGGTTTTCCCCGAGGCAGCCAGGGCAAACCAATGTTGGAGCAGGGACCTGAAGCAGACATTAGGCCCCTTATTTGCATATGCAAAGGGGTAATGCCTGGTTCAGGCGTAGGTAAAGGACACCTCTTGTTTGTCCTTACCCAATATGGTGGGTGGGCGCACTTCCTGCACACCATTTTGGGGCCTTAGGGGGCTGCATAGCACTGGATAAACAATTTAACCCCCTATGAGTTTTTATAGCGAAGGCCAAGAACTATAAAATTTTAGTATAAATTAAACAAATTTGCATCTTTTCTTTACCAAATATCTTGGTAAACACTACTTAGTGCTACTATTATTTCTAATTGAATACACAATTTTAAATTTAGGACTTTTATTCAGAACTTGAGAAATATAATTTTCTGCTTCGATTAATTATTTTTTATTCATTGGTTTTGAGCTGTCTCTCAGATATACATAAAGAAAAGAAATGTAGCTGTTGTATCCAGAGTACAATACAAAATATAAATAAATTCATCTTGTTAAAACAATTCAAATTGCAAAACTTTATTTGTACACATCTAACGTGCTGCCTTTCCTAAAAAAAATTCCTTTTTCCCAGCAGAGTTACCTCAGACAAAGTAGTAAAATGAATACTTTACATTGCTTTGTTGTCTTTATACAAAAAATGGCAAGCTTGTAACTTTCATTATTCCTAAAAAATGGTTTCTCCCAGGATGCATCATTACCTATAACTGCAGAACTTTTTTTTATGATTGACGCCTCTTCTGGCTTCTGCATCACTGGTTAAGGGGAGGGGCAATCTTATTATCAATTATAAAAACAATCTGAAATTAATAGTCACTGGTGAATCCTTGGAGTTTTAGTCTGCTACCTGTTAAGTGTCTTCATAAAGTTTAAAGTGTAGTTTTGGGAACTCAGGCCTCCGTTCCTCAAAGAAGCACAGACTCTAATGGAAAACATTCCTACACATATTTCAAGTAGGCAAAAGGCTGGAATACAAGTAAGTTTTAAAATTTCCTTTCTAAATTGTGTAATTTTATGTTTTTATTATGTTACAAAACTTATTTTCAGCAATAGGTTTCTACCCTCTCCACATTCCCCTCAGCCAACCCTACTTTCTCTTCAAACCACCCACCTATCTCTCCCCACACCATCCTCCAGGGGTATTCTGACCTCCCTATTTGTATCCATTCAAGGCCCATTTGGAACCTAATTCCCATCCCTAGACTATCCCCCCCCCTACCCTACTCATGATATCTAAACTGTTGAAGCCTACACGCCTCTGCCTCTTTCAATTAGCTGACCCCACAATTCACGATGGGTTTAGCAATACTACCTGAAGGCTGGCAGAACTCCCATTCCGCCTCAAATCTGATGGCGCAATGGAGTCATTAGCATTTTAGGCCATCAATATTTAATCCTTGCATCATACGTTAACAGATCATTTGTTATTGCCTTGGGCAATTTCAAACCCCTTTTAAAGGGCCTGCTATTGTGCAGTTCTACCCTCCAAAGCTATATTCATGGCTACCTCGCTTGCCTAGCCTGGACTCCACTGGTAAAGTCTGCATACACTCGTGTGGAGGTCAGTACACCTCCATTCACTTGGTGTACTGGCTGCCACACAAAAACCAGGTCCCCTTCCAGTTTCAGGAGCAAGAATTCCTGGCTTAGCAAGTTCTAATCCCTGGCTCCACTTCCTGGCCATCATTTGGATCATGAGGGGCATATGGAGGTTCTGCCAGGACAACCAGGAAACTCCTAGAATTGGCGCAGACCTGGCTTAACTGTGCCCTTTACAATGGAAATTCATATGAGTTATGAGGAGAGGCTCCCGAAGCTGGGAATGTTTACATTGGAGACAAGAAGGCTCAAGGGTGGTCTTATGAAAGGATACAAGTTCCTAATGGGTACAGATAAACTAGACGTCAATGGCCTGCATTTAGCATTAAGAATAACAGTGAGGCTAACAGCGCTCAACATTATTATGGAGCAAATCGGTCAGCAACTTCCGGAGTCTGCACATGCGCACTTAAATGTGGAAAACAGGAAGTTGCTGTCCAATTTACCCTGCTCTTCCACAAGCTTTGCTCCACCGGTACCTTGCTGATAGACTCAGCATTGTAAGGGGTTCCGGCGTGCTTGTATCGCAGACGGTGCTGGTGCGAGGTTAGGCCTTCTTTGCCTAATACTATTGCTTGCTCTGGTCTCCGGCCAGCCTTGTTGCAATAAGCACCTGTGAGTGGTTCGACCCACTCGCCCTTACGGTTCTAACACTGGACTTAGGTGCGAGAGCAGCAATGCAGAGAAAAACTCAAATAGACCTGGTTGAATAGTACGAAATGGAAATCTTTATTGCATAGCGTCCAAAATCATGAAGTACATGTCATAGGTGCAAATTAACGAGAGTACAAGTATACATACATTCATAAAGCTTGGTCTATTGTAGAATTCGCAATATATCGCGATTTTATTAATAAGGAGAAAACACAGAGTTTCGTTCAAACAGCTTTTATTTCAGCAGAATGCTGTCAGGTTTCTCAAAGTGGACACAAGCAGCCTGTAAAATGGCCGCCGCACCTCGTGGCAGAACATTCTAGACTTTTCGACAAGCAGACAAGATGGCGTTCCAATAAACATTTGTGCAAGATCGATTAAGATTCAGCACATTGAAGATAACACACGAGACATTATGGGTTTACAGTATACACATAAATACTGAAATCGGTCTCCCAGGTACGAATGAAAGCTATTGTACCAAGTAATCAAGGGCCCATCCAAAGACATTAATATGTAAAATCCCAACGACTCTACGATGAGAGAGCCGTTAGCGGGTAGTTATACAAAACACTTGGAAGCCCCAAAACCCCTCCAGGGAGAACACCGACCGATTTAACAATGGGAGAAATATTAACAGGTACTCAGACATTTACGAGTAGCCCCGAAACCCATTAAGAACGGAGATCACCCATACAAGACATTTGAGCGCCAAACCCAAACAAAAGAAAGGACATTAAGGTTGGGCGGGAAACGGAAGATTTTGTACTATAATTACAAGCTCCAACCGTCCATCTTTCTCTTATTCTCTTATCCGATCGACTCGTAACCTCGTGGCTGCTCCTGTGTTTTGACTCGTAGTCTTGTTCCTGCTTTGCCTGGTGCCTCTTTGAAAAAGACTGTTGAACTTTATGATCCGTTCGGATCTACCTCGTGTCGCGTAACGAAGACCTATGTTGGTAACTGGCATCGGAACCAAAGGCCCGAGATGAGATGAGAAGAGAGGAAGACCATACTCATCGCCACGGTCAGTAAGCCCCGACCGCGCCTGTAGGTCGAATAGCCAAGTTTCCTTGCCAGGGAGACTTCTTTGAACTTGCAAGAACAGACCTCGGAAGATCCTCCAAGATGATATTGACTGGTCTGTGAAACCCATTCGGACAGTGCCTGTTAAACCAACCAACACAGATCTTCATCACAGCAGACGTTCCAGCCTGCTAGCCGGAGCAGAAGCAAGTAAACAAGTGGGACCAGGAGACCTCCTGATCGATACGTGGGTGCTGCGGTGAAAAACATCCGATCAGCTATTCGGAATTTCTCCGAGTTATCACGAGTGGTGAGCATGAGTCTCGAAATCCTACGAATCTAGCTAGGACAGATATTGATAGGGGAGGGTTTAAGTATTAAGGATACTTGTAATGTGTGCCCCTATTTACGGTGTGTCGTTCGTTCCTCGTTTCCCTAAAATTAGTTATATAACTGCATGTAAGATTGTATTGTCATTAATCTGTGCTTATGACATGTATTTCATAATCTTAAATATCATGCAATAAAGATTTTCCATTTCGTACCATTCAACCGAGTCTACATGAGTTTCATCTCCATTACTGCTCTCGCATCTAAGTCCAGTGTCTAGAACCGTAAGGGCGAGTGATTCGAACCACTCACAGGTGTGTCTAGTGCTTCCAGACTGGCTGGAGACCAGAACAGGCAACAAGGCCTAAACTCGCACTGACATACAGGCTGCACAGAGCCGCGTGAATCTCACAGGCTGCGAGACACGCACGGTCAAATCCCTTACACTATGGTAATGAAGAACACACGGCACATCGTAAAAAGGGGAACACGTTATACTTTATCCTTAATAGAACCACCCTCCCCTATCAATACCTACACTACATCTAGATTTGTAGGATCGGGAAACATGCTCACCACTCGTGATACTTCGGAGAATTTTAAAGTGAGGCACTCGGCTCGTTTCGCTGCAGCGCCTGACTGTCACGTGTTTGGCGGGGTCTCTGTACCCCACTTGTTTATCTTCGCTGCTGCGGCAAGCAGGCTGGGCTCCCCGTTGTCATGAAGAACTCGACAGCACTCGGGCCCGGCTGTAGAACTCAAAGAAAAGTCTTCCTGTACCGACACCAGTTGTCGGTAGAATTCAAAGAAGAGTCTTTGACCGGTTCGTGCAATAACCTGTAGAGTTCAAGAAGTGGGTCTTATATTTTCAGGCGCAGTCGGGGTTTACTGACCGCGGCGGCACGTGGATTCTTCTTCTTTTCTTGTCATTTCGTCTTGTCTTGTTGGGCCTTCGGGTCCAGACACCGTTTACCGACTCTCGGGATGGTGCACCCGATCACTTGCCTTCGTCGAGGCGGCTCGTTCCGATTGAGCTCCACCCAACATTCGAATAACCGTCCAGTGCGGCTAAAGTCCAGAGTCAACAGAGTCCAGAGAAAACGCAGAAGGCTGCTCGTCCAGCAGAGCGATACCCGAGGATCAGAATAACAGAATAAGAGTTCAGCCCGAGTCAAGAGTCAGCAGAGAATAAGAGAGCGATGGACATTTGTTCACTATAGTTATAGTGCTGTGTTCCCTTATCTCCCGCTCAAATCTTAATGTTTGTCCTTTGTGAAATATTGGCGCTCAAAACTCCCAGCATGGGGCGATTCTTGTCTTTAACGGGTTTCGGTAGCACCTGAAACTGGCCAACTACCCGTTAATGTTTTCCCCATTGTTGAACCGGCTAGGAGCCTTCCTGGCTGGGGTTTGGGGGCCCCCGAATACTTGTTTAATCACCTGAGAATGGCTCTCTCATTGTAGAGCCGTGGGGGTATTTGTGTATTGATGTGTCTGGATGGGCCTTCGATTGCCCAGTATAATGGTCCTTACTTGTGCATGGAAAGCGATTCCAGCACTCATATCTTTTGCTATTGTCACAAATGCAAACAGGTTGCATCCTGTCTTTATCAGTGCTTATCGAGTATGATCCCATCTTATATTGAAATGTTTATTCGAACGCCATCTTGTCTGCCCACTGTAATTCTGGAAGCTTCTGCCACGATGCGCGGTGGCCATTTTACAGGCTTCTGTGTCCTTTTTATCATGACAGCATTTCGTTTAAATAAACTGATCAAACGAATCTGCTTCTATCTTGTTATTTCGAATCGCGATAATTGCGAAACTTTACAGCATTAAAATCCATGTAAGGGTATGAAGTTGCTGTACGTACCCACTAGTTACCCATTAAACACGCCCAAACTAGTTAGAGCTGATGCTTTGGGATGTAAGTGAATTTTTAATGGCATGATAAATCTTAATTACTGCCAAACAACCTTTCTGGCACTGAAAATGTAATTTTACAAGTGTGGAGTCTCATTCCTTCAGAATTTAGTAACTGTTGGAGATTTATCAAAATAATTTAAATTTAAAAAATCAGATTGGTTGAAGAGCCACGCTGTTGCTTTTCCTGCTCACACACGCCACAGAGCCGCTGTAGAGGGTGCCGCACTGGATCAGACACCCGATGACACCAAGTTGTCACTTAAAAGATACGAAAAGTCTATGGGTAGCTGTAAGCACAGAAAACAGCGAGCACCGTTCCTTCGCCACTGACTGCAAAATCCAGGTGATCATGTTTAACATAGTCACAGATTCAACAAAAAGAGACTGTAGCCTTAAGTTTAGCAGGGGATGGGGAAGTTGCACTTGGGAACAAATCTAGCTTTCATGACAGAGCCATCCTTCCATTGTTCCTTTTCCTTCAAATAAATCTGGCACAGATGTCTGGCACAAGATGAAAATATCATAGGTGTTGCATTGAACTGCATGATACTGTCTTGGTGGCCATTTACCACTGATGGAGTTGCAAGGAGCCCAGATGGCCACATGGGTGCCATCAATAACTGATGCAGTTTTAGAAAGCTGGTAGTCCAGTAGAATTGGGAAGCCTTGTCATGTTGCTATTTCTCATCAATGGGAAAGAAAGTGAAGCTGTCCATCATCCTGAATAAAGCATCTGTTACCTGTTTGATGAAACAATGCACAGCGAATTTGGAAATACTTCCTCTCTTGGACCTAGCTTGGAAGGAATAAGAGGCATAAAAATTGAGAACCATGATCATGGCCATTGGCAGTATTAGCCCCATGTTCAAGTTTTTCTGCAGGTCTTCCTCAAGTAGATAGCACTACCTGCCTGTGATCATCCAGAGGCAGTGCTCTTCATCCATTTTCCAGATAGCTGTACCTGTAGATGTGATGGGTGGCATGAAAGTGGGTTAGACAGTTTGCTTTTGACATCCCTGATGACATCCTTGATGGCGCTTCTCTGTTCTAGATCATCGTCTACCAATAAGCCGAGTGACAAAGGAAACCCTGAAAGCAATTCCCATTTTAATGAGCTTTCTGACGGCACAATCTGTGAATCTGCAGCTTCTGATGCCTGACAGGTGAGAACCGACCTCAGCTGTAGTATTTGTTTCATATGGGTAGATTTAGGACATTGCACATCCACTGCATGAAAATTAGAATTTCGTAGGGCTTCTCCTTAACAAGCAACAATCCAGAAATTAACAAGCATAACATGGCTAAGGCACGGTACAGGAGATGTGACGCACTGCCGGTTGACAGTGTGATTTCTGGCAGATGTAAGGCAGGGAGGAGGTGAAACTATCAACCCCCAATATCACTAACCAGTATTCCTGAATTGCTACTGTCATAATGCTTTATGCCAATAAAAAAAAACTATAAGCTTCGACCAATACTGATTCTTGCAATACTTGGGCTAGAGGAAAAGAATGGACATTCTGGCCCTCAATTTCCCAATCCACTGTTGCAACTTCAGCAGGACACCTGGAGAAAACTGGTACATTTTTTTAAAATTCATTCACAGGATGTGGGCAGTCACTGGCAAGGCCAGTATTTATTGCCCATCCCTAATTGCCCTTGAGAAGGTGGTGGTAAGCGCCTTTTTGAACCACTGCAGTCCGTGTGGTGAAGGTAATCCCACAGTGCTGTTAGGTAGGGAGTTCCAGGACCCAGTGACAATAAAGAAACGCTGATATATTTCCATGTCAGGATGGCGTGCAACTTGGAGGGGAACTTGGCGATGATGGTGTTCCCATGCGCCTGCTGCCCTTGACCTTCTAGGTGATAGAGGTCACGGGTTTGGGAGGTGCTGTCAAAGAAGCCTTGGCAAGTTGCTGCAGTGCATCTTGTAGATGGTACACACTGCAGCCACGGTGCGCTGGTGGTGGAGGAGTGAATGTTTAAGGTGGTGGATGGGGTGCCAAACAAGTGAGCTGATTTGTCCTGGATGGTTTCGAGCTTCCTGAGTGTTGTTGGAGCTGCACTCATCCAGGCAAGTGGAGAGTATTCCATCACACTCCTTACTTGTGCCTTGTAGATGGTAGAAAGGCTTTGGGGAGTCAGGAGGTGAGTCACTTGCCGCAGAATACCTAGCCTCTGACCTGCTCTTGTAGCCACAGTATTTATGTAGCTGGTGTAAAATTCGCAATTATCGTGATTCGAAATAACGAGATAAAGCAGATTCGTTTCATCAGTTTTATTTCAACGAAATGCTGTCATGATTAAACAGGACACAGAAGCCTGTAAAATGGCCACCGCACCTCGTGGCAGAAGCTTCCAGAATTTTCAGTGGGCAGACAAGATGGCGTTCGAATAAACATTTCAGTATAAGATTGGTTAATACGCAGCAAACACTGATAAAGACAGGATGCAACCTGTCTGCATTCGACACAATAGCAAAGATATAAGTGCTGGAATCATTTTCCATGCACAAGTAAGGACCATTGTACTGGGCAATCGAAGGCCCATCCAGATACATCAATACGCAAATTCCCCACGGCTCTACAATGAGAGAGCCATTCTCGGGTACTTACACAAGTATTCGGAGGCCCCCAAAACCCCGCCAGGGAGGCTCCTAGCCGGTTCGACAATGGGAAAAACATTAACGGGTAGTTGGCCAGTTTAAGGTGCTACCGAAACCCATTACAAACAAGAATCACCCCATACTGGGAATTTTGAGCGCCAAGATTTTACAAAGGATGAACATTAAGATTTGGGCAGGAGATAAGGGAACACAGCACTATAACTATAGTGAACAAACGTCCATCGCTCTCTTATTCCTCTGATCCTCCCGGCGCTGATTCGTTTGAACTGACTCTGGACGCGGGCTGAACTTTTATTCTCCTATGTTGGGTGGAGCTCAATTTGGAACGAGTCGCCTCGACGAAGGCCAGTGACCGGGTGCACCATCCCGAGGGTCGGTAAACGGTGTTCTGGACCCGAAGGCCCGACGAGACGAGATGAGAAGAGAAGAAGAAGAATCCACATGCCGCCGCGGTCAGTAAACCCCGACCGCGCCCGTAAATATAAAGACGATTTTTGAACTCTATCAGGTTGCTGCTGAACCAGTGGAAGACTCTCTTTCGAATTCTATCGACAACCGATGTCAATACAGGAAGACTCTTCTTTGAATTTTACCGGTTAACTGGTGTCGGTCCAGAAAGACTTTTCTTTGAATTCTACAGCCGGGCCCGAGCACTGTCGAGTTCTTCATGACAACGGGGAGCCCAGCCTGCTAGCCGGAGCAGAGAAGATAAACAAGTGGGGTACAGAGACCCCTTCCAACACGTGACAGTCAGGTGTTGCAGCAAAACAAGCCGAGTGCCTCGTTTAAAATTCTCCGAAGTATCACGAGTGGTGAGCATGTTTCCTCGCTCCTACAAATCTAGATTAGTGTAGGTATTAATAGGGGAGGGTGGTTTTATTAAGGATAAATATAATGTGTTCCCCTTTTTATGATGTGCCGTGCGATCCTCATTACCCTAGACCAAGTTTTATGAATGTATGTATAATTGTACTGTCATTAATTTGTGCCTATGACATGTACTTCATGATTTTGGACGTTATGCAATAAAGATTTCCATTTCGTACTATTCAACCGGGTCTATTTGAGTTTTTCTCTGCATTACTGCTCTCGCACCTAAGTCCAGTGTTAGAACCGTAAGGGCGAGTGGGTCGAACCACTCACAGGTGCTTATTGCAACAAGGCTGGCCGGAGACCAGAGTAAGCAATAGTATTAGGCAACGAAGGCCTAACCCTGCTCAAGCACCCTGAACCGAACCCCTTACACTGGTCCAGTTAAATTTCAATGGTTATGCCCAGGATGGTGGCCGATTCGGCGATGGTAATGCCTTTGAATGTAAAGGGGAGGTGGTTAAACTCGCTCTTGTTGGAGATGGTCATTGCCTGTCACTTGTGTGGCGTGAATGTTACTTGCCACTTATCAGCCCAAGCCTGAATGTTGTCCAGGTCTTGCTGCATGCAGCCACGGATGCTTCATTATCTGAGGAGTTGCGAATGGAACTGGACACTGTGCAATCATCAGCGAACCTCCACACATCTGACTTATGATGGAGGGAAGGTTATTGATGAAGCAGCTGAAGATATTTCGGCTTAGGACACTGCCCTGAGGAACTTTTGCAGCGATGTCCTGGGGCTGAGATGATTGACCTCCAACAACCATAACTATCTTCCTTTGTGCTAGGTATGACTCCAGCCAGTGGAGAGTTTTCCTCCTGATTCCCATTGACTTCAGTTTTACTAGGGCTCCTTGATGCCACACACAGTCAGATGCTGCCTTGATGTCAAGGGCAGTCACTCTCACCTCACCTCTGGAATTCAGCTCCTTTGTCCATATTTGGAACAAGGCTGTAATGAGGTCTGGAGCCGAGTGGTCCTGGCAGAACCCAAACTGTGCGTTGGTGAGCAGGTTATTGGTAAGTGCCGCTTGATAGCACTCGACAAGCCCATCCATCACTTTGCTGATGATTGAGAGTAGGCTGATGCAGCATTAATTGGCCGGATTGAATTTGTCCTGCTTTTTGTGGACAGGACATACGTGGGCAATTTTCCTCTTTGTCAGGTAGCTGCCAGCATTGTGTCTGTACCAGCACAGCTTGGCTAGAGGCGAGGCTAGTTCTGGAGCACAAGTCTTCAGCATGACAGCCAGAATGTTGTCGTGGCCCATAGCCTTTACTGTATCCAGTGCGCTCAGCCGTTTCTTGATATCACGTGGAGTGAATCGAGTTGGCTGAAGACTGGCTTCTGTGATGGTGGGGACCTCAGGAGGAGGCCAAGATGGATCATCCACTTGGCATGTCTGGCTGAAGATGGTTGCAAACACTTCAGCCTTGTCTTTTGCACTCACGTGCTGGGCTACGCCATCATTGAGGATGGGAATGTTCATGGAGCCTCCTCCTCCCGTTAGTTGTTTAATTGTCCACCACCATTCACGACTGAATGTGGCAGGACAGCAGTGCTTTGATCTGATCTGTTGGTTGTGGGATCACTTAGCTCTGGCTATAGCATGCTCCTTTCGCTATTTAGCATGCATGTAGTCCTGCGTTTTAGCTTCACCAGGTTGGCACCTCATTTTTAGGTACGCCTGATGCTGCTCCTGGAATGCTCTTCTACACTCCTTATTGAACCAGGGTTGGTCCCTTGGCTTGATAGCAATGGTAGAGTGAGGGATATGCCGGGATGTGATGGAATACAGTTCTGCTGCTGCTGATGGCCCACAGCGCCTCATGGATACCCAGTTTTGAGCTGCTAGATCTGTGCTGAATCTATCACATTTAGCATGGTGGTAGTGCCACACAACATGATGGAGGGTGTCCTCAGTGTAAATACAGGACTTTGTCTCCACAAGGACTGTGCGGTGTTCATTACTACAAATACTGTCATGAACATCTGAGACAGGTAGATTGGTGAGGATGAGGTCAAGTCGGGTTTTCCCTCTTGTTGGTTCTCTCACCGCCTGCCCCAGGCCCAGTCTGGCAGCTATATCCTTCAACACTACAGACGGGATGTTGTCGGGGCCCATAGCCTTTGCTGTATCCAGTGCGCTCAGCCGTTTCTTGATATCATGTGGAGTGAATCGAGTTGGCTGAAGACTGGCTTCTGTGATGGTGGGGACCTCAGGAGGAGGCCGAGATGGATCATCCACTCGGCCCCCTCAGTCAGTAGTGGAGCTACCGAGCCACTCTTGGTGATAGACATAGAAGTCCCCTACCCAGATTGCATTCTCTGCCCTTGCTGCCTTCAGTGCTTCTTCCAAGTGGTGTTCAACATGGAGGAGTATTGATTCATCAGCTGAGGGAGGGCAGTAGGTGATAATCAGCAGGGGGTTTCCTTGCCCATGTTTGACCTGATGGTGTGAGACTACATGGGATCCGGAGTCAATGTTGAGGACTCCCAGGGCCACTCTGCTGACTGTATACCACTGTGCCGCCACCTCTGCTGGGTCTGTCTGGGACATTGGCTGAAATGTATGATCCTGAGAGTATGATTGTTGACTTGACTAGTCTGTGGGACAGTTCTCTCAATTTTGGCATAAGTCCCTAGATGTTAGTGAGGAGGACACTGCAGTGTCGACTGGGCTGTGTATGCCTTTGTCGTGTCCGAATCCGATGCCTAGGTCGATGCCCGGTGGTTCATCTGATTTTATTCTTATTATACTTTTGTCATTGCAGTTTGGTACAACCACATTGGTGTGAGTCTGGACTCACATATAGGGCGATCGGGTAAGAACAGCAGAATTCCTTCCCTAAAGGACATTAATGAACCAGATGGGTTTGTACGACAATCCGGGAGTAAAATGGTCACCAATACTACATGGTCACCATTATTGATGCTATCTTTTTAATTCCAGATTTTTTTAATTAACTGACTTTACATTCCCCAGCTGCCATGATGGAATTTGAAATTGTGTCTCTCGATCGTAAGGCCAGGCCTTTGGGTTACTAGCCTTGTAACATAACCACTGTGCTAGCGTAACCCCCCCTGAATGTGGCTGGAAACAGTAGTTTCTGAAGTTATAGCAGGAGATTGGGACAAAACCCGTGGAAATTCAGGCCCTCTGTGCTGAAGTGTAAACACAAGAAATGTGTGTATACAGCTTTTGAATATCAGTCTGAAGAAAGTGATGAATATAAATGTGGAGACTGTCAATCTTGACATTTCTCCACTGTCAATTTTAAGCTCTGTCGTTAGAACATTTGGAATATGGTGATCTTGCGTGGCATTTGATGGTTAGGTTGAAGAGAAAAATGTTGCAACATTTCATCACCTGTCTCGGTACCATCAAGTATTTCCTTTCAACCAAGGGAATGGATTATCTGGAATGAGGTAATAGCGTGTGCTTGGTAGATTTCATGTTCCTGACAGGTCTCACTGCTCATATGAATGTTTTCAATTTATGCCTTCAGGGAATCATACACAGCAGCCATGGATAATGTAAGTAGTGGGATAAGTCTGCTCTGAAGTGCAACTTCATTGGCTGTGAAGCACTTTATAATGTCCTGAGGCTTTGAAGGATGCTATGGAAATCCAAGTGCTTTCACAAAAATGAATCCCTTTGTCTGTGTTGGAATACTTATTAGATTTGTTTTTTGCTGGTTCTGGCACGCACGGAGTTGGTATAGTTGCTGCTTGCTGTTTCTGAGGCAAAGAATACACATGTTGGCCAGAAAACCGGGAGAACTCCCTAGCTCCTCTTGAAATCTTGGGATCATTTACATCCACCTGAAAGGATAGGCAGAGCCTGGATTTAAAATCACATCCGAAACACAATAGGGTAGAGTTTCCGCTCATTTATGCCAGTAATATCAGTGCAATTCAGGTGGAATCGGTCAAACCAGCGCAAAAGATCGGAGAAATTTAAACATAAGTGAGTTACGCCCAAAACCACATACGTTCGTGCTTTCCGCGATCTTTTAAACTGGTTCAAGATTCAGTTCGACCGGATCAGGCCCCGCCCACAAAACTAGCCACATCCCCAGGTCGAAATTGTGAGATTCAGCCCATTGCACTTGTTTGGGAAGGCTCTTCAAATTGTGTTCATTTTCTTAGGTGCACAGGCACTAGTAGGCACGTTTTATAAGATTTTTCTCTTCAAAAAATATTTAATTTACTAATGAAACTTTTAAATGGTTCAGTATATGCTTTTTTTAAGTAATTTTCAGTGATTTTAAATCAGGTTACTCACAGGTGGAGGACTGGACATTCTTATTATAAATGCTTCTTTTTAGTAATAAAGCTATTTATGCTGAATTAATAAAGCTGCACCTGGACTCCACTCTTGAAGACATCAAGGAATATTGTTTAATGGGAAGAAAAAAAAAGGAACAATTACATTCTATTATGCTGCCTGATTGTGCTGGTTCATGGAAGATTTTACATTTGGGAATATGTAAATGAATTAATGCAAACTTGAACTGTAACATAACCAGCAAAATTTTGGGCGCAATTTCCCGATTGTGCCCAAAGCGGAAACTCTACCCTCGTGCCTCTGACAGTGCAGTGCCCCCTTAGTACTACACTGGAATGCCAGCCTAGATTATGTACAAGTCTTTGGAGTGGGGCTTGAACCAGCGACTTTCTGATGGAGAGACAAGAGTGCTACGACTGAACCAAGGCTGACACCAGTAAGCCTGATTACAGCAACAGGAGCTCTCTGTTCGACCTCTGGGTCTTGCTATATTTACCTAAATATTGGGCAGGGAAAGGCACGGTCTGGTTCAAATGGGACACGAGGTTTACTTACTGGAGTAGCCAATGATACTGGATTTAAGAACAATATTTAGTGTAAAAACCAAGTTATAAGGTGTTCCACATTGAAGAAAAGAATCAGTCGTAGAAAGCAGTTAACAATATGTAACATAATCACCAATCCACTAGACATTAAGAAAAGTAATTGTCTGGATAGGCAATGTTTCTATACATTTATACAACTTTCCTCCCCAGTCTGTTCTCAATTTGCTGATCTCAGGCAAAGCAGCAGTAAGGGCTTTGTAATTGGCATCTGTGCCACTGGGCTGCTGATGGGAAATAAGCCAGTGCTTCAACTCCTGATCGCTAATGAACAACCTCTATTGAAACAATAGCAAAATACTACAGATGCTAGAAATCTGAAATAGAAACAGAAAATGCTGGAAATACTCAGCAGGTCAGGCAGCATCTGTGGAGAGAGAAAAAAAGTTAATGGCCCCAAATTTGCAGTCAAAGGCTTCCCACGGGCAGATGCCTCCGACCTGCAAAAAATCTATGAATTTACCTGGTGGCCCGGGAGTTTTGTAGCACCGTGAAATTCATTAGTAGCGCCCCAAGCAGGAGGTGGAGTGCTTTCCAGTAGTGCCCCACCTCCTGAATTTACGGTGGCGGGACGCTAACTTTTTCAGGGCTCAAAAATCAGCGCCCGGGCGACGCTAGTGGGCACCACCCAATTTTTCCACCTATATGTTTTAACAGGGCTAAAAATAAACTTACCTTATTGGACAAACTTTTTAATGTATAAATGAGTGATAAAATTTTATTTTTCTATTTTTTAAAACGCTTACGCTGGTAAAAGCAGGCCTTACACCAGGCATAAGAATTTCAAGGGCATTCGCTGGGCAGAAATTGGGCAAATAGCGCAACTCTCCACCCACGGAGTCCCTTTGCCAGGGATGCGGATGCAAGTTCCGGGTTTTCGCACATGCGCTTTGCATGCCTAAACCCGGAACTTGCGCAGCCCCTATGGGCGCATGCACATCTCGTACACACCCGTAAGAGTCGCAAAATACGGCCCAATGTTTCAGGTCAATGATCTTCCATCAGAACTGGAAAAAGTGAGAGATGTAACAGGTTTTAAGCAAGTACAAAGGCAGAGAAAGGGGGAGGGGAGGAAAGAACAAAAGGAAAGGTCTCTGATAGGGTGGAAGGCAGGAGAGATTAAATGACAAAAGGGATTATGGTGCAAGGCAAAAGGAGATGGTAATTAGACAAGTAAAGAAACAAAAGATGGGTCTAGTAGAGGTATAAATGGCACTAGCAGAATCATTACCAACAGCTGCTGTCTGAAAAAATGGGGAATGGTGTTTATGATCTGAAATTGTTGAACTCAATTTTGAGTCCAGAGGCTGTAAAGTACCTAATCGAAAGATGAGGTGCTGTTCCTCGAGCTTACATAAGGGGTTGGTCATTTAAGACTGAGATGAGGATGAATTTCTTCTCTCAGAGGGTTGTGAATCTTTGCAATATTCTACCCAAAAGGGATGTGGATGCCGAGTCGTTGAGTATATTCAAGGCTGAGATAGATAGATTTTTGGACTTTAGGGGAATCAAGGGAAATGGAGATTCGGCGGGAAAGTGGAGTTGAGGTCGAAGATAAGCCATGATCTTATTGAATGGCGGAGCAGGCTCGAGGGGCCGTATGGCCTACTCCTGCTCCTAATTCTCATGTTCTTATGTTCTTACATTGAGCTTCATTGGAACAGTGTAGAAGGCCAAGGACAGAGAGGTCACAGTGGGAGTGGGGCAGAGAATTAAAATGACAAGCAACCAGAAGCTCAACGTCACTTTTGCGGACTGAACGGAGGTGTTCCACAAAGCGATCACACAATCTGCGTTTGGTCTCCCCAATGTAGAGGAGACCACATTGTGGGTAGCGAACACAGTATACTAAATTGAAAGAAGTGCAAGTAAATCGCTGTTTCACCTGGAAGGAGTGTTTGGGTCCCTGGACGGTGGGAAGGGAAGAGGTAAAAGGGCAGGTGATGCATCTCCTGCGCTTGCACGGGAAAGTACCATGGGTAGGTGATTGAAGAGTGGACCAGGGTGTCACGGAGGGAACAGCCCCTTCGGAATGCTGAAAGGGGAGGGGAAGGGAATATGTGTTTGGTGGTGGGATCATGCTGGAGGTGGCAGAAATGGCGGAGGATGATCCGATGAATGTGGACCATCGGACCCAGCCCCGCCACGATCGGACCCCCCCCCCCACCCCCGCCCGACCACCCCCTGCGATCAGGACACCCCTGCGATCGGAACTCCCCCTGCGATCGGGACCCCACCCGCGATCACGACCCCCCCCCCACCCGCGATCTGGACCCCCCGTGATTGGAACCCTTCACACAATCTCTCCTAGACCTAGCTGCTCTCTTCGCTGCAGCCTTGTGCTGCAGGCTTCCCTGCCCAACAGGCCTCCAGCCTGCTTCTGAGAGGGAAACCACAGAAAAAAAATTAAAGGAGCCCTGCAGGGACTCTGCGCTAAAATCTAGGCCATTAACTTTCTGTGTTGAAGCATCTATCCCTACTCTTTTTCTTAATATCTTAGCGATTATATTGTAAATTCTCAACTGCTATTTACAACTGTGACTCTTTTCTTTTGTGCCATTTCTTTTTGCTTGGTAGCTAATCTTCCAAGTCCTCTTCGACAGCACCTCTTAAACCCACGACTTCCACCACCTGAAAGGACAAGGCCAGCAGGTGATGGAAACATCATCATCTCCAGGTTCCCCTCTAAGTCATACATATATTGCTGTTTCTTCATTGTCGTTGGGTCAAAATCCTGGAACTCCCTCCCTGACAGCACCTTCACCACAGGGACTACAGCGGTTCAAGAAGGTGGCTCACCATCACCTTCTCAAGGGCAACTAGGGATGGGCAATAAATGCTGGCCTTGCCAGCGACACCCACATCGCAAGAATAAATATATTTTTTTAAAAACCCACCCTATTCTTTGCCTCTGATACTGCACTGCTCCGTGCAGCTTCAAATATTGATATCTGAAGCTTTACCTTATCAGGATCTGTCAATATGCATTTCTGCAGCAGTGCTGTTGGCAAACCTTCCAATTCTTCTGTTTAAATAAACCTGTCATTTCAGGCATAGCAACTATTGTGTTGAGAATAACAGTCTTTCATCGAATGATTTATTTTTACTCTTTCCAGCTGACCACATTTTCCTCGTGCCACTATAAATCCTGTTTTTTTTGTACTGGTTTCATGGCGAGGATAACTGATTTCCCGCTGAGTCTAACTATAATCCTCTCAATGTCAACCCCTTTAGAAGCAGGAATAAACTTCCTTTTTGCTGAGAGGAACAATATCATTGAGGATATTGATTTCTACCAATAATTCCCAATCAATCAAAACTTAACTCATAAGGTTACAGTGTTAATAGTCAGTCAAACAAAGCAGCTGAAATGTTAATAGCAGCAAAACAAACCAGAAGACTCAAAAAAAAACAAGCAGCCAAGGTTACTGCTAAAATTAATTGAGCTCAATAAAACCATTCCAGATTGTAGAAATTCTGAGCACAAAATCTAGCTGAAACTCCAGTGCAGTACTGAGGGAGTGCTGCACTGTTGGAGGCGCCATCTTTCAGATGAGACATTAAACCGAGGCCCTGTCTACTCTCTCAGGTGAACGTAAAAAATCCCATGGCACTATTTTGAAGAAGAGCAGGGGAGTTATCCCCGGTGTCCTGGCCAATATTTATCCCTCAATCGACATCACTAAAAATACAGATTATCTGGTCATTATCACATTGCTGTTTGTGGGAGCTTGCTGTGTGCAAATTGGCACTTCAAAAGTACTTCATTGGCTGTTGTCTGTTTTGGGTTGTCCTGAGGTTGTGAAAGGTGCTATATAAATGCAAGTCTTTCTTTAAAGGCATATTACTCTCTAGTCTATGCTGAGTTAGTTAATAGAAACATAGAAGATAGGAGCAGTAGTAGGCCATTCGGCCCCTCGAGCCTGTTCCGCCATTTAATGAGATCATGGCTGATCATCCAAATTCAGTACCCTGTCCCTGCTTTCTCCCCATATCCCTTGATCCCTTTAGCCTTAAGAAATATATCTAACTCCTTCTTGAATATATTTAATGAATTGGCCTCAACTGCCTTCTGTGGTAGAGAATTCCACAGGTTCACCACTCTCTGGGTGAAGAAATTCCTCCTCATCTCAGTCCTAAATGGCTTACCCCTTATCCTTAGACTGTGACCCCTGGTTCTGGACTCCCCCGCCATCGGGGACATCCTTCCTGCATCTAGTCTGTCTAGTCCTGTTAGAATTTTATAAGTTTCAATGAGATCCCATCTCATTCTTCTAAACTCTAGCGAATATAAGCCCAATCGACCCAATCTCTCTTCATACGTCATTCCTGCCATCCCAGGTATCAGTCAGGTGAATCTTCGCTACACTCCCTCCATGGCAAGAACATCCTTCCTCAGATAAGGCGACCACAACTGCACACAATATTCAAGGTGTGGTCTCACCAAGGCCCTGTACAACTGCAGCAAGACATCCTTGCTCCTGTACTCGAATCCTCTCGCTATGAAGGCCAACATACCATTTGCCTTCTTAACCGCCTGCTGCACCTGCATACTTACCTTCAGCGACTGGTGCACAAGGGCACCCAGGCCTCGTTGCACTTCCCCTTTTCCCAATCTATTGCTGTTCAGATAATAATCTGTCTTCCTGTTTTTGCCACCAAAGTGGATAACCTCGCATTTATCCACATTATACTGCATCTGCCATGCATCTGCCCAATCACCCAAGCTGTCCAAATCATACTGGAGTTTCTCTGCATCCTCCTCACAGCACACACGCCCACCCAGCTTTGTGTTGTCTGCAAACTTGGAGATATTACATCTAGTTCCCTCGTCTAGATTATTAATATATATTGTGAATAGTTAATATATATTGTGAATATATATAATGTCTTGTCACTGTTGTAATATAGGAAACGCGGCAGCCAATCTCACTTGAAATGGCAGTAAGGATCCTACAATCAGTCTCAGTTTCCCTGGGCTAGGAAAGGAAACACATCAGCCCAGGGAAAAAGAAAACAAAAGAAACAAAAATAACCAGTGACATTTTTAACATTGCATAATAAGCTAGCAAGTCAAAGAAGTACTAGTCAGATAATATCTGAATGTATGAACTACCCTTGCATACAATATCCTTTGCATGTCAGAGCAGCCCGTCAAGTGGTTTTCAATGTCAATGCTACAGGTGCTCTATGATAAGGTAATGCGACATATGAAATGACAAGAATCAGGATTTTTCTTTCACCACAGATTTAAGTGTTTCCCCGTTCAGAGAATTCCTTGCATATGATATGACTGCATTTATACTGCCACTCAATGTAAAGCAGCTTCAGGTATATATCAATATGAAAGGGAGAATCAGGGCCCATCTGAATTTCAGTTCAGACCAAACGAAAGAAAGAACTTTTATATAGCATCTTTCATAACTTCAGAATTTTACAGACAATGAAGAATTTTTAATGTCTTGTCACTGTTGTAATATAGGAAACGCGGCAGCCAATTTCATCTCATCTGAAAGATGACACCTCTGACAGTGCAGCACTCCCTCAGTACTGCACAAAAAGTGTCAGCCTAGATTATGTGCTCAAGTTTTCTGGAGTGGGACTTGAACCCACAACGTTTTGACACAGCGGGAAGAGTGCTACCACTGAGCCACAGCTGATACCTATAATTCCATCGCAGTGTGAAATCACATTTTAAAAGTGCCCAAATAGTCCATGGGAATGTCATAATCTCATTTATCAATATTTTTAATGTTAGGAGATAAAGGATGCTTCCACCCACTCTCAGTGAGCATTAATAATGAGTTGTCCAGGCGGGATGCTCTGCACATGCCTCCAAGCTCATTTGTTGCTGACCTCAGAGCGACCCACAATGATGTGCACTTATCTTCAAACTCAAGGCTGCCAAATGCGCTCCCGCATCTCAGTAGTTGGGCAGAGACTGTGAGCTGCTGTATTAATGCAACTTAAAATAGCTCCCAATAATTTATATTTAGCAATCCTGATCGTGATTTGGGGAACCAACAGCTTTTGAATTAAACAAATTCTGGCTCTTCTGTAACATGTGCTTTTCAAAAAAAAATAGGGTATGCAAGTAAATAGTGTTTCTTCATCACTAATGGTAGAAACATTAAGGAATAAATTTGCACCCCGTATCATAATTACATAAATAACAAAATCTGTGCATCTTATCTCATTAACAGCAGCAGTGCCCAAGACACAGGCCATGAACTGAATTAATCCCACAGGCTCCTTTTGCCTAACCTGTGGTTTCTTTCTTTGTGTGCATTTTTGCATAATGCAAGCTAGCTAGCTTACTAGTAAAAAGACTTGCATTTATATAGCGCCTTTTATGACCACAGTATGTCCCAAAGCACTTTACAGCCAATGAAGTGCTTTTTGAAGTGTTGTCACTATTGTAATGTAGGAAACGGTAACATAGTGGATATGTTACTGGACTAGTAATCCAGAGGCCTGGACTAATAATCGCGGAGACATGAGTTCAAATCCCACCACGGCAGCTGGGGAATTTAAATTCAGTTAATTAAATAAATCTGGAATAAAAAACTAGTATTAGTAATGGTGACTGTAAAAACCTATCTGGTTCACTCATGTCCTTTAAGGAATGGAAGGAAATCTGCTGTCCTTACCTGGTCTGGCCTATATGTGGCTCCAGACCCACAGCAATGTGTTGACTCTTAAATGCCATTTGAAATGGCCTAGCAAGCCACACAGTTGTAACAATAATAATAAGAATAAAACTGGATGGATCGACCTAGGCACCGGCTTCAGACACGACAATGGCACACCCAGCATATTGACCCTGCAAAGTCCTCCTGACTAACACATGGGGACTTGTATCAAAATTGGGAGAGCTGTCCCACAGACTAGTCAAGCAACAGCCTGACATAGTCATACTCACAGAATCATACCCTTCAGCCAATTGAACCAGACTCCTCCATCCAGAGGTGGCAGTACAGTTGGGAGGGAGTGGTCCTGGGAGTCCTCAACATTGACTCTGGACCCTATGAAGTCTCATGGCTTCAGGTCAAGCATGGGCAAGGAAACCTTTTGCTGATTACCACCTACCGTCCTCCCTCAGCTGATGAATCAGTACTCCTCCATGTTGAACACCACTTGGAAGAGGCACTGAGGGCAGCAAGGGCACAGAATGTTCTCTGGATGGAGAACTTCAATGTCCATCACCAAGAGTGGCTCGGTAGCACCGCACAGTATTTGTGGAGAAGAGGTCCCGTCTTCACACTGAGGCCACCCTCCATGGTGTTGGGTGGCACTACCACCATGCTAAATGGGATAGATTCAGAACTGATCTAGCAGCTCAAAACTGGGCATTCATGAGGCACTGTGGGCCATCAGCAGCAGCAGAATTGTATTCCACCACAATCTGGAACCTCATGACCTGGCATATCCCTCACTCTATCATTACCATCAAGCCAGGGGACAAACCCTGGTTCAATGAAGAGTGCTCAGGAGCAGCACCAGGCATACCTAAAAATGAGGTGCCAACCTGGGGAAGCTGCAACACAGGACTGCATGCATGCTAAATAGCAGAATCAGCATGCTATAGACAGAGCTAAGCGATCCCACACTCAAAGGATCAGATCAAAGCTCTGCAGTCCTGCCACATCCAGCTGTGAGTGGTGGTGGACAATTAAACTACCAGTGGGAGGAAGAGGCTCCCTGAATATTCCCATCCTCAATGATGGTGGAGCCCAGCACACAAGTGCAAAAGACAAGGCTGAAGCATTTGCAACCACCTTAAGCCAGAAGTGCTGAGTGGATGATCCATATCGGCCTCCTCCTGAGGTCCCCACCTTCATACTGAGCACACTGGATACAGCAAAGGCTATGGGCCCCGACAACATCCCGGCTGTCGTGCTGAAGAATTGTGCTCCAGAACTAGCCGCGCCTCTAGCCAAGCTGTTCCAGTACAGCTACAACACTGGCATCTACCTCACAATTTGGAAAACTGCCCAGGTATGTCCTGTCCACAAAAAGCAGGACAAATCCAATCCAGTCAATTACCGCCCCATCAGTCTATTCTCAATCATCAGCAAAGTGATGGAAGGTGTCGTTGACAGTGCTATCAAGCAGCACTTACTCACCAATAACCTGCTCACCGATGCTCAGTTTGGGTTCCGCCAGAATAACTCGGCTCCAGACCTCATTACAGCATTTGTACAAACATAGACAAAAGAGCTGAATTACAGAGGTGAGGTGAGAGTGACTGCCCTTGACATCAAGGCAGCATTTGACCGAGTGCGGCATTAAGGAGCCCGAGTAAAATTGAAGTCAATGGGAATCAGGGGGAAAACTCTCCACTGGCTGGAGTCATACCTAGCACAAAGGAAGATGGTTGTGGTTGTTTGCGGTCAATCATCTCAGCCCCAGGATATCGCTGCAGGAGTTCATCAGGGCAGTGTCCTAGGCCCAGCCATCTTCAGCTGCTTCATCAATGACCTTCCCTCCATCATAAGGTCAGAGGTGGGGATGTTCGCTGATGATTGCACAGTGTTCAGTGACATTCGCAACTCCTCAGATAATGAAGCAGTCCATGTCCGCATGCAGCGAGACCTAGAGATTCAAGTTTGAGCTGATAAGTGGCAAGTAACATTCACGCCACATAGGTGCCAGGCAATGACTAACTCCAACAAGCGAGAGTCCAGCCACCTCCCCATGACATTCAACAGCATTACAATTGCCAAATCCCCCACCATCAACATCCTGGGGGTCACCATTGACCAGAAACTTAACTGGACCAGCCACATAAATACTGTGGCTACAAGAATGGGTCAGAGGCTGGGTATTCTGCGGCGAGTGTCTCACCTCCTGTCTCCCCAAAGCCTTTCCACCATCTACAAGGCACAAGTCAGGAGATGGAATACTCTCCACTTGCCTGGATGAGTGCAGCTCCAACAACACTCAAGAAGCTCGACATCATCCAGGACAAAGCAGCCAGCTTGATTGGCACCCCATCTACCACCTTAAACATTCACTCCCTCTACCACCGGCGTACCATGGCTGCAGTGTGTACCATCTACAAGATGCACTGCAGCAACTCGCCAAGGCTTCTTCGACAGCACCTCCCAAACCCGCAATTTCTACCGCCTAGAAGGACAAGGGTAGCAGGCGCATAGGAACGCCATCACCTATAAGTTCCCCTCCAAGTTACACACCATCCTGACTTGGAAATATATCGTTGATCCTTTATCGTCTCTGGGTCAAAATCCTGGAACTCCCTTCCTAATGGGAGAACCTTCACCACACGGACTGCAACGGTTCAAGAAGGCGCCTCACCACCACTTTCACAAGGGCAATTAGGGATGGGCAATAAATGCTGGCCTTGCCAGCGACGCCCAGATCCCATGATCAAAGAAAAAAAGCAGCAGCCAATTTGTGCACCAATAGCTCCCACAAACAGCAATGGGATAATGACCAGATAATCTGTTTTGTAGTGATGTTGATTGAGGGATAAATGTTGGCCAGAGGCGTGGCTGCTATTTAAAGGAATCCTGCAGCATCTTAAAGGGATATGCTTTTTACAGTGGTGAATAGCATGCAGTGAGACAGTGCAGCAGCAGTCAATATGACTGTGACCAGGGCCCCCAGGATCTCTGATGCAGCAGCGGAGGTGCTGATTGACCAGTGACCAACAGGAAGGAGGTCCTCTTGCCCTCTGATGGATGATTGGTTATAAGAACAGTGCCCTGTAAAACTGCCCAAAGGTTTGTTTTTGAGATTTGTAAAGGAAATAATCTGTAAATCGCCTATGGATTCCAATACAATGTGAAGTTTAGCTGTTGAACTGAATGCTGGGAAGAAAATAGTTAATACAGGCTTTTAAGCAATTGAGTTGTAACATCATTATCCCTAGCTCAGGTCCAGCGAAGAAGCACTTAGTGAGATGTAAACAGGTCATGACCCCTCATTTTTGTGTGGGTCCCTTTATTAAAACTAAGGTAAAAGGCGGGGTGGGGTGGGGGGTGTTGCAAAAATGGAGCTGGCCTGTCTGACAATCAATGCTGACATGTTTCAGGATGACTGACACAAAATGGGGCAAGCCCTCTGACACATGGCTTACTCAGAAGAAAAGTTCTTCTTTGTCCTTGATAGATGTCATGATGCGGAGATGCCGATGTTGGACTGGGGTGGACAAAAGTGAGAAGACGCACAACACCAGGGTATAGTCCAACAGTTTTATTTGAAATCACAAGCTTTCGGAGTGGCTGCTCCTTCGTCAGGTGAAGAAGGAGCAGCCACTCCAAAAGCTTCTGATTTCAAATAAAACTGTTGGACTATACCCTGGTGTTGTGCGACTTCTCACTTGATAGATGTAGCAGTCTTTCTTAGTCTCTCTGTTTTAATCAGAAGATGATTTTTATTTCCACTATTCTTCATAGCCGTGCGGGATCCTCGGTAACAATTCTTCCCTTTCCTGCTTCCCATGGCACGACTCAAGTCAGCAGGGAAGACTTTTCACAGCACCTTCTTTCTGCTTGCATTCACACCCTCAAAACTTGCTACTGCCCTCACAAATAATTCTCCCTTCTTGCTTCTTCCTGTTATCATGCATATTAATGTAAGTTACCTCATACATCTTGAAAATCCTTGCCCAGGGCACATTTTAATCCACTTCCACTCTTCTTGTAGGAAAAGCTGCCACACAACAGGAGGGCGACTACCAGGACAGGAGGAATCCCTGCATTCTACGGACAGTGGCACCAATGGAAACGGCTGCCATCCACATTATATGGAGATGCCGGCGTTGGACTGGGGTGGACAAAAATGAGAAGTCGCACAACACCAGGTTATAGTCCAACAGATTATTTAATTTTACAAGCTTTCGGAGCTGTTCGCTCCTTCCTCAGGTAGAGTAGCAGTGAGAGAATCTCCCAGGCGGCCTTCGGGATACACGACAGCGCAAAATCATAGAGCAGAAACTGATAGCCAAGTTCCGCACTCATGAGGATGGCCTCAATCGCGATATCGGGTTCATGTCATGATACAGAACGTGACTTGACATCATGGCCGGTCTTTCCAGGTGTTTTTTTTTTTAAAAAGACTAACACAAGAACCAACACAAATTGACAGGATATGCAGCCAGCAGGTGTTTTGACACGTTGGACCCCCTGGGACACATCTCATTGTCTTGGCTGTGCTCTTAGTGTGTCTTTGATGTAGGGAAAGATTTTAATAGATTTTCTCTGTGTTTATATTGTGAATTCTGGGAGATTCCCTCACTGCTACTCTACCTGAGGAAGGAGCGAACAGCTCCGAAAGCTTGTAAAATTAAATAAATCTGTTGGACTATAACCTGGTGTTGTGCGACTTCTCATTTTTATCCACATTATAGACAGAGAGGGGGCACGCAGCATCTGAGATTGTCAGACTGGAGGCCAGGCACAGCAGGGTATTTGGGAGTCTTCCTTTCGTTCTCTCTTTATACTTAACTCTCTCACTCACACACCCAGCATGACAACCTAGCTGTACAATACACGACCATTCATCTGCTAACCCTTGTCACCCCTCCCCTTTTTCTAGATGACTCAGGCATTGCAGTCACACAGACTGAAGGGAAAACTGCCCAGAAGATGACTCCCTCTGACCCTTCCAAGACCAGCACAGAGATTGGCACCCTGTGCAGCACAGACAGTGAGTTAGTGGGATCAGCACTGGGTGATTCACTGAGCACAAGTGAGCAGGTGCAAGTGGAAAAGACGGCTTGGGGAACAGCTGTGGTGGGCCAGCTCATGTCCTAGCTGTCCTGAAGAGGACAGAGATACAGACTTTCAGGGCCCAGCCTTTAAAAGACAGGTGATTTCTGTGAACCAGTAATTGCTCAATGCATTAGACTGCCTGCCAGTGAGTTTCTGCAACAATTCAGCGATTTTGAAGAAGTTCACTACCGACTACCAAATCAGTGGCCTTAAAGGGTGCAATCTAAATTTAAGCCATGGTATAGGCTTGACATACATCACCAACACAAGAATTTCTATTAGATAGAAGTCAAAAGAAATAATGAATTACTTCACTTTAATGGAAGATCAAAATGGCTCTTTTTGATTGAATAAGAGATTAACTAGAATAATATATTTTTAGTTTCATTCAACCTTGTGCTCAATGATGCATTCGCAGAATGTCAAAAGCATAAAGTGAGAGCGAAAGCTCAAACTATATTAATATGTATGTAAGAAATTAGAAAAAGATATTAATTGACTGGCTGAACTCTGTGAAATGTTCATTTATGTAAGGCTGTCATGTTGGAATACTTAAAAACAAAGTGCCTACTTTTAGAAAAGACTGAACAGGCGGGGCTCTTTTCTCGAGACAAAAGAAGGCTGAAGGGTGACTTAAAGAGGTCTTTACAATTATGAAGGGGTTTGATAGGATAGATGTAAAGAATGTTTTCACCTGTGGGGGAGTCCAAAATTAGAGACCATAAATATTAAGATAGTCACTAATAAATCCAATAAATAATTCAGGAGAAACTTACTTACTCAGAGAACGGTTAGAATGTGGAACTTGCTACCACATGGAGCAGTTGAGATGAATAGCACAGATGCCTTTAAGGGGAAGCCAGATAAGTGCAGGAGGGAGAAAGGTATAGAAGGATATGCAGATAGAGTTAGATGAAATAGGGTGGGTAGAGGCTCGTGTGGAGCATAAACACCAGTACAGACCAGTTGGGCCGAATGGCCTGTTTCTGTGTTGTAAATTCTATGTAATTCCATGTACTTTAGAAAGGTTCAAAACATATCAGAAAACAAAGATAAGCCAGCCCCTCTCTCCACAGTGAGTACATCTCTGCATGATTTTATTTTCCAGTACAATGGAAATTCCAAAACCCCAAAGTTAGTAGCACTATTCTCAGCAATAGCACTGCATGTTACAGGTAGAAACGAAAACAAGCAAGCTTCTTCTATCGATGCTGGTTTAAAATAGATCGACATGGAACTTCCAGTTAAAGACAAAGCTGTTCAATCAGACAATAAGTGGCAGGAAGCACTAGAGGGTAAGATATTAAACTAACCTATCAGCTGGAGATCAGAGGAGAAGAAACAAAGGATTTACAGTTCATAAAAATGATATTATCTTGTGAAAATTGGTACCAACAAAAAAATTGTATTGTAACAGATATTTTCAAAATACCTGCTTTGCTGACGTTTAACATAGCATCAGGTCCCATCAAAAACAGTAGGCCTGAAATGAATGGCCTTAATTGTTCAGGAGCCTTTGCATCTAACCTCACAGATAAACCTACAGGAGAGTTCAGTTTGTTCCTTATACGAGATGCTTGATGCAGAACATTTGTTATCACCATGGGAAGTAACATTTAACTTATGAGGGGTTTGAAATTGAAGGCACACAGAAAGTATTGATAAGCAAGTAAAACCGTGCAAGAGAAGAATTGGGAAACTGATTATTTTGTTCAATATCAATTTGCCACCAGTCCGTAATGAACAGAAACAATCTATTCCAACAAATCAAGCCCTGCTAATAACTAAATGTCTGATCTTCCAATGCTACACAAACAATTGACAACGACAACAGAAGTGCCAAAACAAAAGGGTTGTACATTAGGAATAAATATTTAGATGTATCCAAAGGCAACCCTGGTTTCAGATTCAGATTCAAACTCCTTCAAAAATGCCTTAAGTCTAATTAAATCACATTCCAGAATGTATATGCAAGCAAAAATTTGTTTTCTGATTTATTATTTGAAAAGATTGACTAGTACACTTAACCTAGGACAGTCCATTCAATCCAAAAAAGTGTATTAAATTACATGATGTAGAATTCGCAATATATCGCGATTTTTATTAATAAGGAGAAAACACAGAGTTTCGTTCAGACAGCTTTTGTTTCAGCGGAGTGCTGTCGGGTTTCTCGGGGTGGACACAAGCAGCCTGTAAAATGGCCGCCGCACCTCGTGACAGAACATTCTAGACTTTTCGACAGGCAGACAAGATGGCGTTCCAATAAACATTTGTGCAAGATCGATTAAGATTCGGCACATTGAAGATAATACACGAGACATTATGGGTTTACAGTGTGCACATAGGTACTGAAATCGGTCTCCCAAGGTACGAATGAAAGCTATTGTACCAAGTAATCAAGGGCCCATCCAAAGACATTAATATGTAAAATCCCAACGACTCTACGATGAGAGAGCCGTTAGCGGGTAGTTATACAAAACACTTGGAAGCCCCGGGGCCCCTCCGGGGAGAACACCGACCGATTTAACAATGGAAGAGATATTGACAGGTGCTCAGGCATTTGCGAGTAGCCCCGAAACCCATTGGGAACGGAGATCGCCCATACAGGACATTTGAGCGCCAAACCCTAACAAAAGAAGGGACATTGAGGTTGGGCGGGAAACGGAAGGTTTTGTACTATAATTACAAGCTCCAACCGTCCATCTTTCTCTTATTCTCTTGTCCGATCGACTCGTAACCTCGTGGCTGCTCCTGTGTTTTGACTCGTAGTCTTGTGCCTGCTTGCCTGGTGCCTCTTTGAAAAAGACTGTTGAACTTTCTGATCCGTTCAGGATCTACCTCGTGTCGCGTAACGAAGACCTATGTTGGTAACTGGCATCGGAACCAAAGGCCCGAGATGAGATGAGATGAGATGAGATGAGATGAGATGAGATGAGAAGAGAGGAAGACCATACTCATCGCCACGGTCAGTAAATCCCGACCGCGCCTGTAGGTCGAATAGCCAAGTTTTCCTTGCTAGGGAGACTTCTTTGAACTTGCAAGAATAGACCTTGGAAGATCCTCCAAGATAATATTGACTGGTCTGTGAAACCCATTCGGACTGTGCCTGTTAAACCAACCAACACAGATCTTCATCACAGCAGACGGTCCAGCCTGCTAGCCGGAGCAGAAGCAAGTAAACAAGTGGGACCAGGAGATCTCCTGATCGACACGTGGGTGCTGCGGTGAAAAACATCCGATCAGCTATTCGGAATTTCTCCGAGTTATCACGAGTGGTGAGCATGAGTCTCGAAATCCTACGAATCTAGCTAGGACAGATATTGATAGGGGAGGGTTTAAGTATTAAGGATACTTGTAATGTGTGCCCCTATTTACGGTGTGTCGTTCGTTCCTCGTTTCCCTAGGATTAGCTATATAACTGCTTGTAAGATTGTACTGTCATTAATCTGTGCTTATGACATGTATTTCATAATCTTAAATATCATGCAATAAAGATTTTCCATTTCGTACCATTCAACCGAGTCTACATGAGTTTCATCTCCATTACTGCTCTCGCATCTAAGTCCAGTGTCTAGAACCGTAAGGGCGAGTGATTCGAACCACTCACAGGTGTGTCTAGTGCTCCCAGACTGGCTGGAGACCAGAACAGGCAACAAGGCCTAAACCTGCACTGACACACAGGCTGCACAGAGCCGCGTGAATCTCACAGGCTGCGAGACACGCACGGTCAAATCCCTTACAATGAACATCTTGAAATCTTCATGAATTATGTCATTAAGTGGTGCAGTGGGTAGCACACTGTCCTTTTCCCTCTAGGACCAAATTCATATTCGGCCAGATTGATGCTACAAAACTTTCAGTCCACTGATGGCTGCAAAAGTCTTGTGCAGAAAAAGTTGGCACAGTTTCAACCAAATTTCTAGTGAACTTTTCCACATTACAAAAGCACATTTCAAGTTTGGGAACGATGAATAAGGTATAGGAAGGGAGTTCCAGAGAGCAGGAACAGGATGGCTGAAGGCTCTGATCCTTTCCTCCATCTTGGTTCTCTCCTCAAAAACAGTTTCCACTGCATCACATCCCTTTTGCCAAGGTCCTTCCGCGGTCGCCATTCTGTAGGGGGTGGTGGTTTGTGTCAGCTTTGCCTCTGACTTCTGAGCGGTTCGAATCGCTCCCACTCCCTTGGTTCTAGACCTTGGACTTATTCGGGGGTTGTGATACAAAAGGTGCAGCAGACAGCTGAGTTTGATGAAAAGAACTTCAATCTTTATTCAAAAGGTAAAACACAAATGACAACACTCTTAACACTCTAAAGGTGGGGAACACTTCGGTACAAGCGAGGGAACTGACAGTAGAACAATACTTCACCCCACCCAACCCCACTTTACTAGCTAAGTTAGGTTTTGAAGGACCAGGGATAATGCTCACCAATCCTTTGACAGTTGGGCTAAATCGCGGTTTTGAGGTTCGCTGTTTATGGTGGTTAGTGTCTGCCATACCCCGTACGCGGTAGAGGACTTCACCTGCATCTCTGGTCAGTCTTCGTGAGTGGTGAGCGATGCCGACTCGTTCCAGTTCAGTTTGTCTTCTTCCTGGTTTCTTCTTCTTCTAATGACCACCGACTGCGACTGACTGACCTTGAACTGCTTAACGGGCCTTCAATTATACTGAATTGAAGTGGCCTTATCTACCCGCCAAATCTACTCAGTTCATTGTCTGGTTTTTGGCGGACTCGTAAATCGGTAACGACTTACTAGCGCGTTAACTGGTTTTTTAACAGTCCTTTAATCTCACCCATTGAACATGGCCTTATCTACCCGCCAAATCTACTCAGTTCATTGTCTGAATTTTGGCGGGCCTGTTACCAGTAACTGCTCTGTAAGTGTCAGATGGCCTTTGGGATGGTTTGCATCCTGTCGATCTCCTTGGCTGATCACTGGTGATTGGTTTTGTGTTTCTAGGCTGGACTCGGTCTTTTCTATAGAATGGTCCTGAGTGATTTGTATTATGCATGTTTTCTGATGGGCCCTGTAATTGGTTTGATGGGGCCTGTTATTTTGGGTGGGACTGTCTTCTCCCAGGGTCTATTGTTCAAATGTTAATGTCTGCTGGGGCTTGAGTGGGGTCATCCCGGTTCCCCAGACAGTGCAATTAACTGCAATAACCAAAACTGCTTTTACAGAGGTCGAACCCACCTCCTTGTCCCTTTACAGGCCCAGACATAGTTTTAAAATGCCAAAACTTGGTTTTTGGTCTTAAATTCCTTAGGTTAGGCCGAAACGCATTTTTATCACTCTGAGGTAGTTCCAAAGTCTTTTTTCCTTAGGTTTTTGGGGACCTGCAAATTTTGGAAACCTTACACCATAAAGAGATTTGAGGATAAAGACAAAAGATTCTGAAATAGTTTGGGAATAGAGAGCCAGTGGAAGGACAGGGATGATAAGTAAGCATGTCTCAGTATGGGATCGAAGGCAGAGCTCTTGATGAGTTGGAGGTTAAGTAAGGTGGAGTTTGGAAGGCTGTCGAGGAAAGCAGTGTTATTACAGTTGTGAGCATATCGATACTCATACCCTTTCATTGACTAGAAAACTAGCCTTTAAAGCTGTTCCTATTCTCAAGTTGGGTATTTGATGGGGCGGAAGAGGAAAGATAAGTGAAACATTCCATGCATAAAATAATAAGAAAAAAGGACTGGAATATCAGCAAAATATAACATTAAATTTAATATTAAAAAGACACAGAATAAGGGGGAGAACAGGAGGAAAAATGAAAGACAGAGCAACCACAGGCAAAACCTTTTTCCAGTTTAATGTATTAATCAGGGTTACTATTACAGTAATAAAGCTATTCCATGTTTAATAGCTTTATTACTGTAATATTAATGTCTATTTCAGAGTTACAGTGCATGAGCTGAAAACAAACAACAGTTATCCCAGGAAGATGGTAGTTTCCCTGAACTTACTGGCAGTCTAAAGGTTAATTGATGATAAATTGACAGTCACACTCACTAAAGTAATAATTGTAGCTGACATCCTACATCCTAATAATAAAAAAGTAAATAGGTAATGAATTACAGCCAGTTATACCTATGCAATTGCAAGGCCACCTCCCAAAATTTATAATTACAGATTAAATGTTAATAATAAATATGACACAAAATTCCCTCAGACATTCCGCTAGATGCCTGTAATAACCCTGTCTGCCCCGCACAAGGCTACTTATGCATAGGGAGAACGGCTGGGGTGCGGGAAATTTCTTTGCTCGGAGTCCCCACTTCTTCAGTCCACAAGGAATCCGGCCTAACACCGAAGGCTGGTATACCCAGTGATATGAGGCATTCTGGATCTTCAGAAGGGCAGAAGTGGGCCCCACCAGGGTGTGGTGGGGGGATTCAGAACAGGTTGGTGGCCTGGACCCCTAAAGAAAGGTAGAATTTGTTTTAAATTATGGATCAGCTCCCTTACACAAAGCCTGGGGGCCGGTGGGGAGGGGTTGGGTGGTTTATGGGGTGTCCAGGATGGAGGGGAGAAAGACCTGGAACTGCAAGCCCTCCGCAAATGAGGTGCCATTTTACTGACCCTGCAAACGTCGATGGGGTCAGCACTTAAATGCTCCAATGGGCATGAACCCAGTGTATCTGCTAGACAGAAGAGGGAGAGTTTCATGCAACATTATTGGCAATAATAAGTTCACCTTAAATTAAAACAAATATTTCCATGCTCCTTCCAGCAGTAGCAGTTTCCCATCTGGTCAAACACCAACTGCTTGTTTTTTTTTTATTCATTCACGGGATGTGGACGTCGCTGGCGAGGCCAGCATTTATTGCCCATCCCTAATTGCTCTTAAGGTGGTGGTGAGCTGCCTTCTTGAACCGCTGCAGTCCGTGTGGTGAAAGTACTCACACAGTGCTGTTATGTAGGGAGTTCCAGGATTTTGATCCAGCAACAATAAAGGAACGGCAATATATTTCCAACTTGGTATGGTGTGTGACTTGGAGGGGAACTTGGAGGTGGTGGTATTCCCACGTGCCTACAGCCCTTGTGCTTCTCGGTGGTAAGAGGTCGCGGGTTTGGGAGGTGCTGTCAAAAAAGTCACAGTACGCCGGTGGTGGGGTGAGTGAATGTTTAAGGTGGTGGATGGGGTGCCAACCAAGCTGGCTGCTTTGTCCTGGATGGTGTTGAGCTTCTTGAGTGTTGTTGGAGCTGCACTCATCCAGGCAAGTGGAGAGTATTCCATCACACTCCTTACTTGTGCCTTGTTGATGGTAGAAAGGCTTTGGGGAGTCAGGACATGAGTCACTCGCCACAAAATACCCAGCCTCTGACCTGCTCTTGTTGCCACAGTTTTTATGTGGCTGGTCCAGTTGAGTTTCTGGTCAATGGTAACCCCCAGGATGTTGATGGTGGGGGCTTCGACGATGTTAATGCCATTGAATGTCAAGGGGAGGTGGTTAGACTTTCTCTTGTTGGAGATAGTCATTGCCTGTCACTTTGTGTGGCACAAATGTTACTTGTGACTTAACAGCACAAGCCTAAATGTTGTCCAGGTCTTGCTGCATTCGGCCACGGACTGCCTCATTATCTGAGGAGTTGCGAATGGAACTGAACACTGCGCAATCATCCCCACTTCTGATCTTATGATGGAGGGAAGGTCATTGATGAAGCAGCTGAAGATGGTTGGGCCAAGGACACTGCCCTGAGGGACTCCTTCAGCGATGTCCTGCGGCTGAGATGATTGGCCTCCAACAACCACAATTATCTTCCTTTGTGCTACGTATAACTCCAGCCAGTGGAGAGTTTTCCCCCTGGTTCCCATTGACTTCAATTTTAATAGGGCTCCTTGATGCCATACTCCAGTCCCACTCCAGAGACTTGAGCATAAAAATCTAGGCTGACACTCCAGTGCAGCGCTGAGGGAGAACTGCACTGTCTGATGTGCCATCTTTCAGATGAGATGTTAAACCGAGGCCCCTTCTGCTATCCCAGGTGAACATAAAAGATCCCATGGCACTAATTCGAAGAAAAGCAGGGGATTTATCCCCAGTGTCCTGGCCAATATTTATCCCTCAATCAGCATAACACAAACAGATTATCTGGTCACTTTCCCATTGCTGTTTATGGGACCTTGCTGTGCGCAAATTGGCTGCCACGTTTTCTACATTACAACAATGACTACACTTGAAAAGTACTTCATTGGTTGTAAAGCGCTTTGAGACGTCCAGTGGTCGTGAAAAGGCGCTATCTAAATGCAAGTCTTTCTTTTTTTCTTTTTTACTCGGTCAAATGCTGCCCTGGTGTCAAGGGCAGTCATTCTCACCTCACCTCTGGAATTCAGCTCTTTTATTCATGTTTGGACTGAGGCTGTAATGAGGTCTGGAGCCAAGTGAGCCTGGTGAAACCCAAACTGAGCATTGGTGAGCAGTGCTGCTTGATAGCACTCTCACTGACCCCTTCCATCTCTTTGCTGATGAGTAAGAGTAGGCTGATGGGCGGTAATTGGTCAGATTGGATTTGTCCTGGTTTTTGGGGACGGGACATACCTGGGTAATTTTCCACTTTGTCAGATAGATGCCAGTGTTGTAGCTCTACAGGAACAGCTTGGCCCCCTTGTAGCAGCTGTTAAGTGGTAGATTGTATCAATGCAGAGATTAGACAAGCATGTCGTAAAGGCAGAGTGGTTTTAATGGGGGATTTTAACTTTCATATAGATTGGGATAAGCAGACTAGCACTTATCAGAAAGGTCGGGGGGAATTTTTCGGGAGTCTGCGGGCGCGTTCGATGGTGGGTCAGGTGGGAAAATGTTTTTTTTTGACAGTGGGTCGGGACCCCACTGTGAACCCGCTGTCACGTGCCTTTCCCAGATGTCGGATCTGTCAGCGCTGAACAGACCCAACACACAGCGGCAGGGGAGGCAATTCAGGTCCTTATGATCTTGTTAACAGACCATTAAGACCATCAAATGATGTCATCAGACCCGCTTCCTTCAATTGGCTGGCAAACGCGCTGGGCGGGCTTAACAAGTCCAATCAGGGCAAAATCATTTTGAACAGCGGGCTGGACCCAGCAGCAGGATTGGGACCTGCCACTGACCTCGCCCGCCACGGACCCGCTGAGCTTGGTAAAATCCAGCCCATAGTGAATTTCTTGAGTGTGTGCGGTATCGTTTTCTCCAACAATATGTCCTAGAAACAACAAGGGGGGGATGTCATATTGATTTAGTAATGAGTAATGGGCCAGATTTAACCCTAACGGTGCGTGAACATTTAACTTATAGCCATCATAACTTGATCGAGTTCAAAGTACTGTTTGAAAGGGAGAAACACGCAACAGCTACTAAAATTCTAAATTTTGTTAAGACTGACTTCACTGCCATGAGACAGAGACTGTCCACAGTAAACTGGGCAAATCTGTTAATGGGTAAAATGACAAAAGATCAGTGGGAGGTGTTCATCAAAGAATTAAATGTGATACAGAAACAGTTTGTACCCTAAGGGGCAAGAGCTCTACTTGCCAAAAAAAACAGCCATGGACAACTAAAGAGGTAAGAGACAACGGCCCAGAAATTGAACTCGCTCTGTTCCCGCGGGGGTAAGCCTTTCCCGCGATGTCTCACCTCGCTTATGCTTTTTCTGATCCAGCTCGCACGAAATTGATGTTCTGGACAGCTGCTGTGCTGGGCTTGCGTATCCCAGCGGCGTAGTTAATTCGTGCGAGCTGTGGGATCACGTGACTCAGTTAGAGCCAATGGCAGCACACCATCTTCCATTCATAAGTCTCACAGCATGGCTGAGAGACTTATGAATCTTACACCCCCCCAAAATAACAGCTAAACCTCAATTAAATTAAAAAAAAACCCCATCACATTAATAAAATAAGTATAGTTAATTAAATTAACCATTTTAAATAAAAAATTAAATTTTTGAAAAAATTTAAAATCTTTTAAAAAGTTATAAAAATAAACTTACCTGTCTTTAAAGTCTATAAAAAAGATATACCTGTAAAAAAAAATTCAAAAAAATACTTAATTCACTACTTACCTTCTTAAAAGCGGGTCTTACTCCTCCTTTTTACATTTCCAAAATCTTCAGTACTTACCTGCGCGTCCAAAGCATGAAGTGCACAGCGTGCGCGCAGCCTGTAGCGCGCACGCGATGCACTCCGGCCCCGCCCCCTTTTCGGAAGAGCAATTGCCGGTTTTCAGCGCATGCGCAGGGCATGCAGAAAACCGGCAATTGGAGTGGGAATACGCGAGAGTATGCAGTGCGTACTCTCGCGTCCCGGGATCAATTTTCGGCCCAACATAAAACTAAAAGAAATAGCATACAAAAATGCAAAAAAAATAGCACGGATCCTGGCGAATGGGAAAGATGCAAAGATCAGAAAGGGGTGACAAAACAAATAGTAAGAGCTACAAAAAGGGAGTATGAAAAGAAACTTACAAGGGATATCAAAATCAATAGAAAAAAATGTTACAATTATATTAAGAAAAATGGGATGGTCAGGAGCAATGTTGGCCCCTTGAAAACTGCTAACGGTGATATTGTCTACACTCTACACATAAAGGGTGGCAGATGTTTGGAACTCTCTTCCGCAAACGGCAATTGATGCTAGATCAATGGTTAATTTTAAATCTGAGATTGATAGATTTTTGTTCACCCAAGGTATTAAGGGATATGGGGCAAAGGCGGGTTTATGGAGTTAGGTCACAGATCAGCCGTGATCTCATTGAATGGCAGAACATGCTTGAGGGGCTAAATAGCCTTCTCCTGTTCCTATGTTGTTGGGGCCCATAGCCTTTGCTGCATCCAGTGCGCTCAGTTGTTTCTTGATATCATGTGGCGTAAATCGAATTAGCTGAAGACTGGCTTCTGTGATGGTGGGGACCTCAGGAGGAGGCCGAGATGGATCATCCGCTGAAGACGGTTCAGCCTGGTCTTTTGCACTTATGTGCTGGGCTCCGCCATCATTGAGGATGGGGTGGTCATGGAGCCTCCTCCTCCAGTTAGTTGTTTAATTGTCCACCACCATTCATGACTGGATATGGCAGGACTGCAGAGCTTTGATCTGATCCGTTGGTTGTGCGATCACTTAGCTCTGTCTATAGCATGCTGCTTCTGCTGTTTAGCATGCATGTAGTCCTGTGTTGTAGCTTCACCAGGTTGGCACCTCATTTTTAGGTACACCTGGTGCATGCTCTTTTACACTCCTCATTGAACCAGAGTTGGTCCCCTGGCTTGATGGTAATGGTAGAGTGAGGGGTATGCCGGGCCATGACGTTACCGATTGTAGTGGAATACAATTCTGGTGCTGCTGGTGGCCCAGAGTGCTTCATGGATGCCCAGTTTTGAGCTGCTAGATTTGTTCTGAATCTATCCCGTTTAGCACATTGGTAGTACACACAACACGATGGAGGGGTCCTCAGTGTAATGTCGGGACGGGACTTTATCTCCACAAGGACTGTGCGGTGGTCACTCTTACCAATATAGTCGTGGACAGATGCATCTACGACAGGTAGATTGGTGAGGACGAGGTCAAGTAGGTTTTTAAGCTCGTGTTGGCTCTCTCACCACCTGCTGCAAGCCCAGTCTGGCAGCTATGTCCTTTAGGACTCAGCCAGCTCGATCAGTAGTGGTGCTACCGAGCCACTCTTGTTGATAGACATTGAGCACATTCTGTGCCCTTGCTACCCTCAGTGCTTTTTCCAAGTGGTGTTCAACATGGCGGAGTACTGATTCATCAGCTGAGGGAGGGTAGCAGGTGGTAATCAGCAGGGGGTTTCCTTGCCCATGCTTGACCTGATGCCATGAGACTTCATGGTGTCTGGAGTCAATGTTGAGGACTCCTAGGGCCACTCCCTCCTGACTATATCACAGTGCCACCACCTCTGATGGATCTGTCCTGCCGGTGAGACAGGAAATACCCAGGGATGGTGATAGAGGAGTCTGGGACGTTGGCTGAAAGGTATGTTTTTGAGAGTGTGACTATGTCAGTGACACCTTCCCACTGCTAGCTCTAGGCAAACGAACAGGTACTCAATGGAGGCAACTTCCAAGATGAATCGCACTTTCACTGTATTGAATTAAGTATCCATCAAATGTGTAGTGCATTGCTTCCAAGTCAGGGAATAAAAATGATTTGGGCAAACCCAAGTTTTGTTAATAGAATATGTCACAGCCAGTATGAAAAATGAATTTTATGTCCACTCATGAGATTCATAGTAACTCACTCACAATCTTATATGGTCGGTTATATTTATGGGAATAAAAGTCATACTTCACAGCTGGTCATTATGTTTTCAATGTTTACTGCTGCTGTTTGGGTTAGGCCATAGGTGACTTCTAATTTTTCAATGTTTTATGACCAATATCAGAAGTTTGTAACTTTTCTTCCCCACTCCCCAAATAAAGCCTGCAATTAGGCCAAAGGGGAAGTCGCGATAAATTCCATTTTATATTTAGATAGCTAAAATTAAATAAAAGTAAATAGGCAGCCGGCATTTTAGTCATTCTGGCTCAAATAACACACATTTTACGAGATGACAATAGCTTGTTTTTTATTATTGTGCAAGCTAGTAATCAATAACTGAGTGCCAAATGAATTTATCAACATTCAAAACACATCCATATTTTTAATCATGTAAGTTCTTTCCTAAATTACAACAGTGACTACACTCCAAAAGTACTTCATTGGCAGTAAAGCGCTTTGAGATATCCGGTGGACGTGAAAGGTGTTATATAAATCCAAGTCTTTCTTTCTTTTAGAACGGATTTACAGAGGAATTATATATTTTTAATGAATTTTATATAGCTATTTGTAACTAGCAGGAGAATACAACAGATAAAATATAGAGAAGGGGTTAAATATCTTCATAATGATAAATTTAATCATTCTTACCTTGCCAGCACTAATTAATATCTTTTCTCTCCGACAGGGCCTTCGTGCGTGCAGCAGGAGTCCATGGACCTCGCGGATGACAAATTCTCAGAGGTGCTGATTCTTTCTGAGAGTACACCGTCACAGGGACTCATGCTTATCAAGCACCAGCTCAGATACTCGCACTTCAGTGGGTCCAGTTAGACAGATAGTTGTGTTTTCACCTGGTGACTCACACTTCACAAGTGAGCAAGAGCAGACTGTGGTGGTAGGGACACCTATGGAGAGTCCACATCGGAGGGCACAGCCCTCTCCAAGCTCTGCTTAGCTGGACACAGATGCTGTATCCCGGGGGCTGTTGATGAAAAGGATAATCATAGAGGGGCAGTAGAAAATGTGAGACCTGCCGAAGGCATAGGGGTTGTGCCACATACGAGCGGTAGGACAAGGAAGAGTAAAGCTTTGTAGTTCACAAGGGTATGCACATGGGTGTATGAGAAAATGTTCTGTTGTGAAGTTTCCGTTTTTTAGTAGAATCAATAACATTTATTACTTTGCACCACTTTCCTGTGTTGCCCATTTTTGGTTGCTGGCCGGCCCTCACCTTTTAACTTGCTTGATGATGAATGGGAAGACATGAATTGACGAGGACCAATGGGGGGCTGTGCAATGGGGAGTTGGTTGTTTGCAGGACTGCTTTGTGTCATTGGCTTTGGGGGCAGGGGTTTGGGGGAGGAAGAGTGGGTGTTGCATGTGGTTCTGATATCAGGCCAGTAGTGGTAACTAACTGAACCTTGCATTAATAAGGGAATCCCTGGCACCTTGGGCAGCAATGTGAGCAGCCGGTGCTCCAATGGCATTGTCATCTTCCTCATCCTCCTCCTCTTCTTCCTCCTCCTCGAATTAATTCACAGATGATGTGTGCTCAGTGCCTTGTTCCTCCTGCAGCTCCAAACCTCGCAGCTGCGCAATGTTGTGCAGAGCACAGCACAACCATTCTGGAGGCCCAGGCTGGCGAGTACTGAAGGACACCTCCAGATCAGTCCAGTCACCTGAAGCGCATCTTCAGCAGGCCGATTGCTTGCTCAGTGACACATCTGGTGGTCATATGGCTTTCATTGTAGCGTTCTTGGACTTTATTGGTTAGGTTTCATCGGCCAAGTTTGAAGGGGTATCCCTTTTCGCCTAGCAGCCATCCCTCAAGTCTGCTTCCAGGTCCAAGGACTTTAGGGAGCTTGGACTTCTGCAGGATGAAAGCATCGTGGTAGTTCCCCGGGAAACTTGTGCATACCTGCATAAATATCGTTTTGTGATTGCACACCAGCTGCACATTGATGGAGTGGAAACTCCTGTGGTTCACAAATACTCCTGGTTGATCTGAGGGTGTGCGGATTGCCACGTATGTGCAATCGATGACGCCCTGCACCTGTGGGAAGCTAGCCAGAGACACAAACCCGAGTGACCGCTCATTCTGACTGGTATCATCAGAGGTGAAATTCATATAATTGCCAGCCCTGGCAATTACATGACATTAGCCACCTGTCTTATACATTTGTGGGCCGTCGACTGGGAGATCCTGGATATGTCTCCGTCAGAGCCCTGGAAGGATCTGGAGGCAAAAATTTGAGCACGGTAGTCACTTTGGCAGCTGCTGGTAACGTGTGGCCATCAGGTCCAGCAGGGAGCAGTTATTCTTCTAGGAGGCTGCAGATGTCTGCCACAACCTGACGTGACAATCCGAGCCTCCAGAAGCACTGCTGTTCTGAGAGGTCAAGAAAGCTCAGCCTCTGCCTGTACACCCTGTTATGCGGGTCGTGCCTCCTGCGAGCTGTACCCCGCTGCTGCTCCCCTCTCTGCTGTTCAGCTGCAGGTCTGTCAACAGCAGCCTGTTGCTGCTGGTGCTCTCCTCTATAATGTCCAGTTCCAGGTCTGTCAACAGCAGCCTGTTGCTGCTGCTGATGGTCATATTGCACTTCGTTTAAGGTTCAATCTAAGGCAGCCAATGCAGCATCCATCTTGATCTGATTCAGAAAACCTCCAAAGTGTAGAAAGTAAACTCTCAGCAAAACGTACTGTTGTTGTGGCTGCCGCGAAACACGAATTAAGGCCGAGTCCATGTGTGGAACACAAAGCTTTTAATTACATCTGCCTGGTAAAATGGCTGCTAACAAAACTCATCTGAAAACTCTGAGGCCACGCCCACTCCTTTTCTCCTGCCTTAAAGGCAAGGTGCCTTAAAGGCAAGGTGCCCGATTTATTGTCCACGGACGGAAAAGTGGATTGCGCCCGTTTAGGTGGCGATCCGCCACACTGTCAACAAACTCTTTCTCACTATTAGGTAAGAAAGCAGCTGTGAGTACCAAGTATTTATTGGAGTATTTGCATGACTTTTAATCAGCCCCGTCAATTGCCTTTGTGTTCTTGCCTTGGTTTCAATAGTGAGTTTCAGGAAGACCAGGAAACCCGTGGATGCGCCATTAAATTTAAAACTGTATTGAAATATTGCCCCAATTGAGCGATTAGCATATGCCGAGGGGGTTATGTGCAACCAGCCTAAAGCACCCGAGTTAAATGCGGAAGTCGGTGAGTTGGAGCCAGCTTCCGGACGCGCTCGCATTTTTGCCAACTTTAACCCCCCCAGTCATATCTAACCCCACACATTCCGCCATGTTAAAAATCCCCCCTAAGCCTAACATTCATTACAAGGAAAATTAATCAATCACATAGAGAAGTAAAACCAATAGATCACAGAACACAGATTCATTCAGACCTAATGCACCACCTAGTTGTACATTAATAAATTCAACACAAATATCATATTTTAAAAAATCAGTTTAAGTTTAATTTCACAAAATCTCATTTTGACCTATCTTAGTTGAATGAAGCAAATATAAATTAATTTTGACCGGATTTAAATTTTAATTCATGCTTTCAGTTGTTGAAAAGGAAGTTTTTCCTGAATAAGTAAAATATCAGTAGCATTTTCAACATTTACCACTTGTATTAATGGTAAAAGTTGTATTGCTTATGCATATCACTGCCACCTAGATTCATTCTTCCCACACATACTATTGAAATGAGTGAGAATGTATTTAGTGCCTTTATCCAGCATGCTTTGGAAAATAGGCCAAATTGGACAGCAAAGGTTCATGGGGTGCTTACGACTTAAAAAAGGTCAGTACAGCAGTTTGGAACTGCCAACCCAGTAGCTTACACATGATAGGGATATCTAGTGTGTTATCAGTTCAAGGTCTGCTCTCTGTACATCTAGTGACTGACGGCCTTGTGGTTGTAAGGATCCATTGTATTGTTGGGTGAGATCTTCATACCTCCAGACCAAATAAAATGGTACTCAAGTAAGATTGAAGGAAGGGGAGAGGGGAAATTGTTCAAAACATACATTCAAACCCAATATAAGGAAAGCCAAACATCCCAGTCAGGCAGAGCTCTTGGGGTGATTCGTAATGCCGCTGCAATTGATAGGAGGAAAACTGATCATTTTTGTGTCCTGGGCACAGATATTGAGGTTGTACTGTTTATACCTATTTATGTTAAGCATTGCTTGTAATTGGTAATGAGATTTACATTTACGTTTAAGTAGTTTAATAAAACTATCTCTATCGAATCCAGTGGGCGAATTCTTCTATTAATCGATACCAAGTGGGCAAGTAAGATTAAACCACAGCAACAAAATGTCTAACTGTAGTTTTCTGTGCATTTCCCCCATCCCCTTCTGTGTCTAAACCTACTTTCTGAAAGACCTCACCTTTATAATTCTCTCTCCTTCTTAAAATACAAAGGGCTGGATTTCCCGAGTGGAGGTGAGTTGGCGGCGGGACTGGTAGACGGCGGGTTCTGGTCCCGCTCCCAGCACCCGCCGGTCTGCTGACACAATTTTCTGTTAATTGGGCTAGTTAAGCCCGCCGTGTGCGTTACCCGGCCTAATCACAAGGTGCAGGTCTGCTGAGCTGCTCTGCTGACGCGTTTGCAACCGGTGTATTTAAGGGGGCCATTTCACAATTAGATCTCACGTCATTTCTGATGCTTCCGAGTGCTGGTGCTCTCCACGATGTCTGCAGAGAGACAAAAGGCAGCTCCCCGCTTCAATGATGACTCCCTCCATGTTCCATATCCAGCTGATGGAAGGAGGAAACCTCCTCAGCAGACAAAGGCAGCCTGGCTGTGAATAGCTGAGGAGGTCAATGCCAGGTCTGTGTTCAGACGCACCTGGGTCCAATGTAGGAAAAGGTTCAATGATCTCCTGCGCACTGGAAAAGTGAGTATAAAAGCAAACTTACCTTAATTCTGCTGTGCCTGTCATCACATCCCCATCACTCTGCATTGCCAACCCTACTCCTGCACATCCTAACTCACCCCAACATCCCTTGCACCATCACCATCCCTCTCTCCCTATGTACAGAATCACTTCCCCATCTTACTATGCACCCCTCACACCCACCCTCAAGGTTATGTAATGACAACAACAACTCAAAAGGAGAGAGCTTGGTAATGGGAACCCACTCCGTCATAGTCTCCCTCTAAACATCTATCCTATCCATTCTTTACACACATTCCATCACTCTCACTGAAACTCCACTTCTTTCCCTCATAGCAGGAAAAGAGAGCCCAAAATAAGAGGGAGAGGGAGAGAACAGGAGGAGGACCATGATCGTTCTCACAGCTCACCCATGCTGAGGAGGCCGCTCTCAACATTGCGGGATCAGTGAAACAGCTTGAAGTGGGGAATGGAGAGAGGGGCTCAGTAGAACAACCTGGTGACAGAATGCTTCTCTATCCATCTTATTTGGCTTTCATGAGTGACACAGATGGGATCTGATGTCAATAGAAATTGAATGCTCATCATGTGCATAATGGGATGTGTCTGCAATCTACATAACACATGTCTAACTCATGTCTTTTTTCTCCCACAGGACCATCAAGAGCCCCCCTCCCTACTGTCCAGGAGGAAGAGCAGGAGGACTCCTCAGAGGATGCTGCATCCTCCGAGGGAGCATCATCAGCAGCAATGAGAGCACCCAGCACCAGCGCAGAGATGCACACCTCGGTGGGTCATTTGCGATAGAGTAGTGTTGTCACCTGGTGTATCACAACTCACAAGTGAGCAATAGCAGATAGTGGAGACAGGGACAGCAGTGGAGAGTCCTCGTTGGAGGCCTTGGGATACTCCTAGCTCTGCTCAGCTGCATGTAGATGCTGAGCCTCAGGGGCCATCCAGAAAGAGAGCGGTGCTGGAACTTCAGGAACAAGTGCAGGAGGCTCTGACTGGGTTTGCAACCACGGTGACTGCGAGTGTGCAGAGAATGGAGGAGTTCATCTCAAACACGAGCAATGCCATGACGCATGCAATGGCAAATGTAGGTACTGCCATGGAAAGGATGGCAACCTCCTTGGAGGACATAAATCGCCAGACTCAGAACAACATGGTAACACTTCTAAATAAATGGTCAGCAATGGAGGATAGAAGGGCATCTATCGTGGAAAGGAACCAGAGGTTCTTGGACGTCCCCGTTATGAGGACTGTCAGTACAGAGACGGGTCCTCATGGCCCCACTGATGTGCAGCAAGGTGCTCTCCAGCTACTTGCTAGCAGAAAAGAGTGGGTGGCCCATCAGAGGGATGATGGTGGGAGGGGACATGCAAGTGGGGGCTCCTCTCCAAGCGCTCAAACTTCCATCCCCTTACCGACCCCTCGGTCAGAGCCCCAGATGACTCCCCAAACAGTGATGGCCAAGTCTGCCCCTGTACAGCCGCAGGAGGAGCAGACTTTGGCGGGGCCTTCACAGGCTCCAAAACCCAGAGGATGACTGCCAAAGGCGTCTAAGCAGGCGCAGCAGGGAAGTGAGCAGGCTGCCTCTACATCTGCTGAAGCCACAGGGGTAGCAACACATAGAAACACGCGTAAGAGAAAGCTGCCACATAAATAATCACAAGGGTACTCACTTGGGTGTTCTGCTAGAAATCAATGTTAAGTTTCTGTTCTTTTACTCTATTGGAATAAATTAATGTTGTATGAATGTTTGAAATTGGTTGCCATATGTGTGGTCTCAATTTGAAGTGGCACATTGAAGGGTGAGGGCGCCTTTTATGTCCAGCAATGGTGGTGACAGTGCAAGGAATGCACAGATCATTGCAGAGATGCTCTATGGTGTTGAAGTGTGGTCACAGCAACCTTCATGTGAATGTGGCAGCCACAAGTCTGTGCACAGGGCACAGCAGACAACGATGATTCTTGAGACACTGGCTGGTGCACACTGTAGAGTTCTACCAGATCTGTCCAGCCATCTGTAGCGCTTTTTAAGCAACCCTATTGTTTGCTCTTTGAGACCTCTGGTGCAAATGTGGCTTTGATTGTAACGCTCCTCAGACTCGTTTGATGGCCTCCTAAATGGTGTCTTGAGGCACGTCTTCAGGGGATAGCCCTTGTCTCCAAGGTGCCAGCAAGAAGGTTCGTTCGGCGGAGCGAAGAGCTGAGGGACAGTGGACTGGCGCAGGATGCAAGAGTCATGGCAGCTGCCAAAGAACTTGGTGCACACATGCATGCTGCTCTTCCTATGGTTGCACACCAGCTGCACGTTAAGTGAGTGGAAGCCCTTGCGCTTGACAAATGCGGCTGGGTTCTGATGGGGTGCCCTGATGGCCATGTGTGCATTCGATGACGCTCTGCACCCGTGGGAAGGCAGCCAGATTGACAAAACCTAGCGCCCGCTCGGTAACACTTCCCTCATCAGTGGCAAAGTGGATGTAATTGGCGGACTTGGCAAAGAGGGCATCAGTAACCCGCGTGATGCATCTGTGGGCGGCTGACTGGGAGCTGCCGCTAATGTCTGCTGCTGATCCCTGGAAGGACCCTGACACAAAGAAGTTGAGGGCGGTGGTGATTTTGACAGCCACTGGTAAGGCGTGTCCACCTGCTCCTCTGAGCTGCAGGGCTTGATCGAGCATTGAGCAAATGTCTGCGACTACCTGTCGCAAAAGTCACAGCCTCCTTTGGCACTGCTGCTCAGTCATGTTGAGGAAGCTCATCCTCTGCCTGTAAACCCTGTGTTGGGGGTATCTCCTCCGGCGCAGTGCAGCCCTGCGCTGATGGCCACTGCCCTCCGCAGCATCAGGTGGTTGAGGACAAGGTTGGCGCTCTTGTTGTTGTTGCTGCTGGTGTGCCTGGTTCTGCTGTTGCTGTGGCTGATCCTCCTCAGATTCTGAGGACCAGGATGAGAGTATAAAGCGTTCCCATTGTGCTGTTATATATGGCAGTTGAGGATGAGATGTTATAAGCATTCAGTCAATGCGGAGATAGGTTTTTCCAAGGAGGTGACAGTGCATATAGAGATAACACCACACACTTACAGCCTCAAGACAGATCAACTGTGTCTTCCAAATCCTGAAATCACCAACCTCTGATATTTGAAAGTGAACAGATGTGAGAGTCCAGCATTTATACTGCAGTTGCAGCTGTGAACTATGCAGCTCGCTGCTTCTCCCGACATACTTACCTGACATGATCTTCGAACATCATGAAACCCATTGAAAATGCGGGAAAATAGGAAAAGGCTGTCAAAATAGCAATTAACAAGTACATAACAAGGAGTTAAGTATCTTTAATCCCTCACCCGCCGCTTGGTGTCGAGTCTGCTCTGAAATCGCAGACCCGACATTTTGGAAACTCACACGGAGGCGGGATGTGGTGGGTTTCCAACCTGCCGTCAATCATTGCGAGTTTAACAGCTGACCCGCCTCCAAACCCGCCCTATGAGCCCCGCGAAAATCGCGGCCAAAGTCATCGCATTTCATATGAGGCAGTATATTGCATTTTAATAGCATTATGAAAACTGTCTGAACCTTGAGACGTTTAGGAAATAAAACTGACAATTGACTGGAAGAAAAATGATTTGCTGTTGTCAAAGAGACATTTATTAAACTCATCCCACTCAGAAAGATCATTAATTTCAATAGAGAATATTTAGCATTGCAAGTGTCTAGTGGAATGAATGGATAATGGAAAAATTCATAATGACAGAATGCTCGAGCCAGCGATATAATAAATCTTCTCGGACTGTGCCCACCTATTCATCAATTTTCTAGGACTGTGCCCACCTATTCACAAGTGTACAACCACTTGTGGTGTTTACTAGATTAATGTCTTTGATATTTGATACAGATTGCTTCCTTGACAAAAGTTAGAAAATAGTCAGTAAAATGTACAGATCTTTTTTCTAAAGTTAACCTAGTATTATATTTTAAAGAACCTGTTGATACATTTAGTATAATTTGTGAAACGACACTTCAAAACCATCTCAATGAAAATAAATGTTAAGACACACCAGAGCATCTACCAGAATTTGTATCAAGTAAAGAAAAATAAAGCGCAGTGAAAACTGAGCTCTCGTCTGTCTCTAAGATCAAGACTATTCATCAAGATGGATCTGCCACCTCTGCACACCACCAGCTCCTAGCTTCCTTCTCCACGGCTCCCACCTATTCTAGCCCAAAACCTTTGTCATTTTGCAATGTCTCTCCCATCCTCCCCTTCTGTTCCCCTCCCCACTCAACTACTCATTTCTCAACTCTACTTCCTGCCCTCCCCATGTGAACGGACATCATCATTGGCTTCTTTTCCTCAGGCCCCATCCTACCCCCTCTTTAAAAAAATACCTTCAACCCATCCATCCTCTCCAAAACCAACTCCATCTCTAACCTCCCTAAGGTCTCAACTGTGTCACCATCTCCCATCTCCATGCTCATCCTTCCTGACGCTCCCTATTCAAATCCCCCATAATGGCTTCAGCAATTCTCACAGCACTGAAATGGCTCGAGCTAAAGTCATCAATGGCATCCTTTATGACTGTGACCAGAGTGCATTATCTCTTCTTGTCAACCTCGACATACCTACAGAATTTTACCTGGTTAACTACCCCATCATCCTCCAACATCTCTTCATATACACACCTTGCATTATTCCACTACTTTTCTTCCTTATTTACATGCTTCCCCACAAGCACATGAGCAACCTTGATGTCCTGTTCAAGTTTTAAACTCCATATCCTCTCTATCACTAAGACCACTTATTTCCACCTCTGCAATATGGCCTGCCTCTGTCCCTACTTCTGCCTCTCAACTACTGAAAGCCTTTACCATGCCTTTATCACCTCCAGACTCTACCCAACTGCCCTTCTTAACTGCCTCCCATCCTCCACCCTTTGAACACTCAAACCTGTCCAAAATTCTGCCATTTTTAACCTGTCTCATATTAAGTTCTATTCACCCCGTCCTGGACTGCCAGATAAATAAATAGCTTGAGCCTGTCCTAATCTGCACCACCTTTTTTTAACATGCTCAGAGCAGTGTTAATTCATACTCTGAGATTCTAAAGTAGAAAATCAGGAACAAATGAAAATGACTACAGGTACAGCACCACAGTCTATATGAACCAATCACAGGGATAGAAATTAATCTTGGGCGATAGCACAAAATGGGCGTATCGTAGCTGCCACCCGTTATACTGCCCGCCCAATATTCAGTTCCATTAACTTCAACAGGACTGAATATATGACAAGCAACCGATGCGATACGACCAGTGTGGGGCTGTTGCCCAAGTTGAATTTCTCCCCCAGATTGTTTACTCTGTGGCTGCCCAGAAAGACGTGGGGTGTCAGCAGTCTGCTACCACCTGCTACTCTTGTGGTCATAAACTCAGTGGCCCCCTGAAAATCAGACCCTTTATTGTCAAATGCATTTTCAGGAAAACAACTTATCAACTTCACTGTTATGCTTTGTATTTTCTTTGTTAGTGTATAGTATTGTAATTAGCAGGGATTATAAATCATTTGAAATAATATCCTGCTCTCGGTACTTCTGTAAATAGTATAGTTGAGCTAACTGCTCTGAGATGCATCAGAGTGACTTAGGGTTGACTAGTCCTAATTCTCCTTGTTTCCCTGTAGGCAGGCATTTCATCTCTACTTGTTACCAATGTCTAGCTGGCCAGTTGATATTGGAAACTCATTATTATGTGATGAATCATGGACCCAAAACCGCATTGAAATACTCCATGATAAATCACATTAGTAAACTGGCATAGAGATGAAATTTTTCTTGCTGTGCTACTTGTATTGTATTTGTATCAAATTTCAGTGTGTGCTATTTTAACAAAAGTGATTAACTATTTATTTCAACAAAAGTCATTAATCATTTATTTTAAATAAGTTGACACCTTCATTTAAAAAGCATACACAGGAATTTGAAGCAAATGTATTAACCAGTACGTTAAAAATAGCACGAGGAATTTCAACTCAATGGTTGCGTTCCTGGGGCATCTGCGGAACTTTCAATGAGGACTAATAACAGCATCAACAAAAGGGTACAAATACAATACTTACATTTCAGTGACTTCTATCAATAACCCATAATACTTATTGATGCCTTTGACCCTCTGATCTCTCTGATCGTAGCCACAGCACTCCAGCTATGGCTTGTCTTTTCACCTAACACGGATACCTCCAGAGTCCCCCAAAGGCCTATCCTTGGTCCCTCTTTTCCCAAATCTACATGCTGCCCCTTGATGATATCATGTGCAGACATGGGGCCAGTTTCCACATATGCTGACAATACCCAGTCCTACCTCTCCACCACCTCTCTTGGCCCTCTGTCATCAGTCCAACATCTAAACTTTGATGCATCTCAATTTCATCCACAACATTGGGAAAACTAAAACCTATGGGGGAGAAATTCAGTATCGCCCCAGTTGGGGCGCAATTATCGGCCGGGCAAAAAGATTAGCGCCTGGCGCTAATTATCGCCTCCGACTGCAAACTTGACTTTTATCACCCCTGGAGGTGATTGGAGCGCTAAATCAGGCACTTCACACCTGTCTTAAGGCGCAATGGCCGAGGAGCGAGGCGCTACCTCAGAGCGCTGGCGAAGCTCATGTGATGTCAGTCAGCAATGGAACACACACACAATGGCGCCGGCCAGTTCTTAAAGGGGAGGGTTGATCTTGCTTTCCATCCACATCCTGCTCTTTGCAGCCTTGAATCTCGGCCTGGAGAGACCTGTACATCAAATCTGCTGGAAAGAACAATGGAGAGGCCCAGGGAAAGATCTCAAGAGTGCAGCCCCCACAATCTCTTCTAAATCGATACAAGGAAGGGCAAATCAAAATGAACCTGCAAAGTGCTGCTCAGTACCCAAAACTCCTTTACACAGCGTTGAATCTCTCCAGAAGTCTCTCTCTCTCTCAGAATGCGTGGTTCAAAAATGTCACCAACAAAAAAAGGCAGGAAGCGCTCCCCCAGTCCCTTCCTGACTGCAAAATGCTCCCCTCAACCTGTCGTTGCTAGCGGCAGGCGGTAAGGCAGGGGGCGCCACTCAATATCCGCTCCGGGGCGCTACCGGGGCGTTGCGCACTCGACTGATGTCACGATCTGCCAGAGCAGGAGATCGTGGCGGTAGTGTTTAGTGCCGCCGCAAAATGTCTAGTTAATTTTGCGAGCGGCGCAAACATTGCCGCGCCTGGGCGCTAGTTGCTTTGCGCCCCATTAGCGCCCTCTTAAGGCGCTAACGGGAGGCGCAACCAACTGAATTTTTCCCGCATTGTCTTTGGAACAAAATGCAAAATACTGCAGATGCTGAAAATCTATAATAGAAACAGAAAATGCTGGAAACACTCAGCAGGTCAGGCAGCATCTGTGGAGAGAGAAAGCTAGAGTTAATGTTTCAGGTCGATAACCTTTCATCAGACCTGGGAGAGATTACAGAGAGATGTATTGTCTTGGGACCCTGCCTCAAACTCTGTACCCTTACTACCGATTCCACTCCCTTTACTGGCCACCATCACAGGCTGAACCAGACTATTCGCAACCTTGGCATCTGATTTGATCCCGAGCTGAGCATTTGATGAAGGCTTCTTACTTCTACCTCCATATCATCCCCTCTACCTCAGCCCATTTGTCACTGAAAACCTTATCCATGCCTTTGTCACCTCAAACTCAACTATTCCAAAGATCTCCTGGGTGTGTACCTCTGCTGTCCATATTCTATCCTGCATCAAGTCCCATTCACCCATCTTATCCTTGCTAACCTACATTTGTTCCCAGTCCCATAACAAGTTCTCATCCTCATACTTAAATCCCTTCATGACTTCACGCCTCCCTGTCTCTGTAGCCTCCTTCAGCCCTACGATGCCTCCCCCCAAACTTTACATTTTTCTGACTCTGATCTCTAATACATTCCCTCCCCCTTCACTCCACTGCTGGCAGCCATGCCTTCAGCCACCTAGGCCGTAAGTTCTGAAATTTCCTTCCAAAACCTCTCCACCTCTCTCTCTTCCTTTAAGACCCTCTTTAGAGCCCACCTCTTTCATCCCTCCCAATACGTCCTTCTTTCATTTTTCGATAAAGCCTCTGGGAAGCACTTTAGGACATTTTTCTACATTAAAGGCATTATATAAATGCAAAATAAAAACAGAAAATGCTGGAGATACTCAGCAGGTCAGGCAGCATCTGTGAAGAGAGAAACAGCGTTAACGTTTCAGGTCGTCAGAAAGGTCATCGACCTGAAACGTTAACTCTGTTTCTCTCTTCACAGATGCTGCCTGACGTGCTGAGTATCTCCAGCATTTTCTGTCTTTATTTCAGATTTCCAGCATCCGCAGTATTTTCTTTTTGTATAAGTGCAAGTTGTTGTTATTGTGTAAAGAATGTACCTGTGTTCACTGGCATAAGGAGGTTGATATTGCCAAGAGCAATTTCTAGTCCAGTGTGTTTCTAATGTTGAGAAATAGCAGACTATCATTTAAGGCAGTAATTTCCACATGGGTTCTCCCGATCTCCCGCTGTAACTCTGATGGAAACCCAGGAGAAATGGTGTAACCAGCTGTTTACGCCATTGCGCCAAGTTTCCGTCAAAGTTACTGCAGGAGCTCATGGAATCCTCGCAGAAATTCTGACCCATAATTTTTCGCCATCATTTTGGATTCCTTGAAACTGTCAGTAAGGTAGATAAAGCCAGAAAAAGGCCAATAGTATTTGGGGTTTTATGAATAAATACAATAATAAATTTATACAAGGTACGGGCTAGGCTACAGTTAGAGTACTGTACACAGTTTAGGTCACGTTATTATAGAAAGAATATTAAACTCATAGGGAGTGTACAGCATCGATTCGGTAGGGTGACACCAGGGATGAAAAACTGGGGGTAATTTTAACGTAAGCCACTGGGTGGGAAACGGGCGGGTTTGGGACAGCCAAATTCAATGGAATTTAATAACATTATGTGTGAGTTGGTGCATTTCTCTAACTAAGACTGGTGCAAAGCTCAGGGCTGCTTGCTCGCCTTGTTATAAAAGTGGTTAAAGCTCTCAAATGATACATGCGATATAAATGGAATGTTAATGCAGTATGGCTCTACATCCAAATGCAAGATATTATCAGCACTGCATTCAGTTATGCAGCACTGTGGACTAGTACTGGGAACAGGCTACTGTCCAGTGTGGTTATAGAAAACAACCAGGCAAGTTTAATTGGAAAATATGATAAATCAACAGTAAACCATTCTGCTCACTAGCCCTGGAATGGGTTTTGCAAGCATCAGGCCAAAAGGTAATGACTCATAAATTAAAGACAAAAGTGTCAGAGAGAGAAAAATCGGCATAGCATTGTGTTGGTAATAAAATGGATGTCGTTTTCTAGCATACATGCACTCACCCGTGTTACCGTAAGATAACCCTGACCTCAATAAGGGTTTTTTTTTCATATAATTTATTATTGTTTCTGAACAGTTTTCATCTCAGAGGTCTTACCAATCAATACGTGTCTCAGTCTTAAATATGATTGAATGGCTATAGCATATCATGTAATAAATTTCAATTTAAAAAATGAAAGCACGATCGGGGTTGTTTTAAAGAGGAATTCAATTTTCATAATCAGTACACAGATTTAATGAGCTACCCTACCCAAAACTGGAAAAATAATACCCAATAACCGATTTATTTTTTCAAATATGCTCCTAATGCTTTGTACAGCTTTAAATTACACTGTCATGTGATTCGTTATAGAATTGCCATTTAAGACTATTTCTTGTGCCATGTAATTATCAAGTGACTGGTGATAAAATGGCATGATGAAGCATGACACGAGAATAATTCTTAGATAAGAAGGCTGAGAAAGATACAGTGATAAGTACTATCAAGCGCCTCATGGATTTTGTAGGAAACAAACATAGAATTCAGCATTCTAATTGTGAAGCAGAAAAATCCAAATTCTGCAGTACATCGAAATAATTACAGTCCTTCCTAAGCAGAGTATTTGAAGTAGCACCTATCTAGTGAACCTTAACTTAAACAATAGTACCATGTTTATATGATGTCTGGCATGATCATTATAACTGGTTGCATTAATTTACTTTTTGACAGTGAGGTTCTCACTGATTGACATAATCTGCAGTTGTTACATCATGGCACCAGCGTAACAAGGAGATAATGATGAACAATTGGATCATAGGTGTTGCTATGGATCAAAAGGGGTGTGTTGCTGCTAATGATGGTCATCTTTGTAGCTAAGGGCCCAGATTTCTGTTCCAGGCCAAGGTGCAATTGGTGTGGATATCTGGTCAAGGGACCAGAAAATAGGGTAGAACCAGATTTATTAGCTCCAGACATTTTCTGATGGAGAGGCCATGGGCTGATCTCCCCCTCCATGTAAAGGGGATGTGTCAGGGAATTTCTGGACTACCCTCAAAATCCCATCCTTTAAATCTTTAAAAGGCCTCAGGGGAACACAAGCCAGCTGAGATCTGACGTGCGTTCATCCGGAACTCAGAAAAGGACCCAGACCTTGCTGGAGGGGATCAATTACTCAATTACTTTACTGTATCAGAGTTTGGCTCCATTTGGAGCAAAGGATCCCTTGGAGCCACATTATCTTCAGCCCAGGAGGGCCTCCAAGTGCCTCTGGTGAAGCAGCTGTGTGCTGCTCTCCCTTCCTGCTGACAGATTGGGGCGGACGCTGCTCATTCATCCTTACAGGTGCAATGCCCATGCTCCAAACATGCTAACAGCTCCGTCCCTGGGATTTGAGATTGATTTGGTATCTATGGCTGCAAATGGCTAGGAACACGGAATTTATACCCAAACGAGTTTAACTAAACATCCTTCATTACTATGCTTTCAGACAGAAAAAAGTTCCTAATTTTATGTTTTTCTGAATGGTTCTCTGGCAACATGAAACCACATAATACTTGCAGCCGCTTGTAAACTGTAAGGGGTTCGGTCATAGGTGCTTGTATCGCAGCCGGTGCTGGTGCGGGGTTAGGCCTTCGTTGCCTAATACTATTGCTTGCTCTGGTCTCCGGCCAGCCTTGTTGCAATAAGCACCTGTGAGTGGTTCGACCCACTTGCCCTTACGGTTCTAACACTGGACTTAGGTGCGAGAGCAGTAATGCAGAGAAAAACTCAGATAGACCCGGTTGAATAGTACGAAATGGAAATCTTTATTGCATAGCGTCTAAAATCATGAAGTACATGTCATAGGCACAAATTAACGATAGTACAAGTATACATACATTCATAAAGCTTGGTCTATGGTAATGAAGAACGCACGGCACATTGTAAAAAGGGGAACACTTTATCCTTAATAAAACCACCCTCCCCTATCAATACCTACACTACGTCTAGATTTGTAGGATCGGGAAACATGCTCACCACTCGTGATACTTCGGAGAATTTTAAAGTAAGGCACTCGGCTCGTTTCGCTGCAGTTCTTTCTTGTATTTTCGGGCGCGGTCGGGGTTTACTGACCGTGGCGGTACGTGGATTCTTCTCCTCTTCTTCTCGTCTCGTCTCGTCTCGTCTCTTCGGGCCTTCGGGTCCAGACACCGTTTACCGACTCTCAGGATGGTGCACCCGGTCACTGGCCTTCGTCGAGGCGGCTCGTTCCGTTCGAGCTCCACCCAACATAGTCAACAGAGTCCAGAGAAAAACAGAAGGCTGCTCGTCCAGCAGAGCGATACCCGAGGATCAGAATAGGAGAATAAAAGTTCAGCAGTCATCAGCGAGATAAAACAGTCAAGAGTTCAGCCCGAGTCAAGAGTCAGCAGAGATAAGAGTCGAATCCAGAGAATAAGCCCCCGATGGACATTTGTTCACTATAGTTATAGTGCTGTGTTCCCTTATCTCCCGCTCAAATCTTAATGTTTGTCCTTTGTGTAATACTGGTGCACAAAACTCCCAGCATGGGGTGATTCTTTCCTTTAATGGGTATTGGTAGCACCTGAAACTGGCCAACTATCCGTTAATGTTTTCCCCATTGTCGAACCGGCTAGGAGTCTCCCTGACTGGTTTTGGGGCCTCCTCGAATACTGACTTAATCACCCGAGAATGGCTCTCTCATTGTAGAGCCGTGGGGAATTTGCGTATTGATTTATCTGGATGGGCCTTCGATTGCCCATTACAATGGTCCTTACTTGTGCATGGAAAATGATTCCAGCACTTATATCTTTGCTATTGTGTCGAATGCAGACAGGTTGCATCCTGTCTTTATCAGTGTTTGCTGCGTATTAACCAATCTTATACTGAAATGTTTATTCGAACGCCATCTTGTCTGCCCACTGAAAATTCTGGAAGCTTCTGCCACGAGGCGCGGCGGCCATTTTACAGGCTTCTGTGTCCTGTTTAATCATGAGAAGTCGCACAACACCAGGTTATAGTCCAACAGATTTATTTAAAATTAAAAGCTTTCGGAGCTGTCGCCCCTTCAGGTAGAGTAGCTGTTTAATCATGACAGCATTTCGTTGAAATAAAACTGATGAAACGAATCTGCTTTATCTCGTTATTTCGAATCGCGATAATTGCGAATTTTACAAAACCATAGACCAAGGAATCGCAGGAACTCAATTTATAAATTTAAGCTTATCATGGAAAGAAAGAATGGTCAGGTTTCCAAATTAATTTAAAAATCTGTACAACACTACCTTGTTATTTTAGTACTGACTGTAGAAGCAGTTCTGGTTATTAGAAGACTGTGGCTGATGTTCCTGATCTAATTGGCATTACTTACACTATGTGGGCTTTCTGACAAATTCAGACAGACTGATGTTATTACCTCACTTTTCTTCTTCAGTGCATTTCCTCTCATTGTCCAGTAACTGCATGATTTTCACTGCACTTTCCTTGAATATTAACACTCACACTTTCACAAACTATGATAAAGTACAAAACCATACCTTTTTTTTGACAGAATGGGATTAACTCGTATTAAATATAGAGTCAGTTTCAGGGTTTTTATTTTCTGCATCACCAATTTTCTGTGTCAAGTTTATCCTTTTCTGCAGATGTTCACTCTCTGGTGGGATTATGGTCCATGGATGCCAGTCACCCATCAGTACTTCCACCAAACAGCCAATATTCACTTGTGAACCTTGACAGTGAGTATTGGCAGGCCGTTTGTTCATGGAGGCAACTCAGATAAGCCCAATACTGTCCTCACCCATTGTCCACACTCATGTTTTTCTATTAAGGGGCTCCAGATTGTGATCAGGAGTGGGAACATGGACTAATTTGCCTCTCACTAACCTGGAAGAGCTGAGGCCAATTGTAGCTCCAAGTGAGACTATCCAACTCAGCCCAATCCAAAAACTGAACTGCAAACTTTCTGGTTGTATGGCTCAGCTACTCACTGGATATATCTGCCAGGCCATTAAGTGAGCTACAGGATTTGCTCATTAGAGTATATTTTCACATCCAAGTCATATATTTACACCATTTATTAGTCATGCAACATGTTACCCTGATCACCTTTTGTAACTTTGGCAGAAGATCGGCACAATCTCCCCAGAGAAACAGCCTCGAAGGATAAAAATGGCCATTTTTCCAGGGGTTCCACTGAACTTCCAAAGTTATGGCGGGAGATTGGATCAACCCAGGTGCAAATTCAGGGCCAATATGCTTTTGTTTAAAAAAAGCTATGAGCATGAAGATGCCAACAAGGATGATGAAGATGAGGGAGAAAATATTAACATCAAGCTCCATGGCACTCCTGACAATCGCTGATGGCCACGATTAACACCCCCCACCATCTCCGCAAACGCTGCTCTCCCTTCCCCCACACAGGACTTATCTGTGGGCTGTTGCTGATGAGGTAGGCGGCCCAAAATTCAATTATTTAGTTGAGCAAGCTGCCTTTGGAGGTGTGACAGGCGCCTGTAGCTCACCGCGATTATTTAGATGAGGCCCGAGGACAATCAGCGATGCCTGGCCTGATGTGAAAGCAGGTTGGTGGAACGGCACACAGCCACTCATCTGAGGATGCCTAGAGCCCCATCTTGGGATGAAGAAAATATGTTTCCAAATATCTCCAAATGGAGCCATAAATCTGGTACAATAATGTAATCGAGATCGATTGCCTTATTTCTGTAAAGGTCGAGGGATTTTTCTGTGGCCTCAGCGAGATTCATGCAGCTGTTTCCATTGTAGCGTTTAAGTGTGGAAAGGGCGGAATTTCCTAGATAGCCTGGGAACTCCCCTAACATGTACCCATGCCACAGTGGAGGGGAAGTGGATGAGAGATCCACCCATGGTCCCCTCGCCGGAGATTGGCTGGAGCTAAAAACGGAGCAAAATCCAGGCAAAACTTGGTTCTACCACTTTTTCCAGTCTCTTTATCGGCCCTCATAGCCCCTTGGCCTGGATTGGAATTTTGAGTTTTTTCTAATTAAAAGGCATGTCTAGCCTCTGTCTGCAGTGCATGGGAAAAATCTTCCATCACACTTGAAAATCATTACATATGTAAAGTGTCCATCGCAATTGCACCTGATTGGATCAAATAATCACAATCTGCTGATGTGCTCAACTATAGACAAATATGTAAAGCTGCCAATCAGAAACTAGTATACAGGTAAGAAAAGCATCCAATCATGAAATGGCATGAACCCCAATCAATTAAATTGCCCAATTTAGCAACTAATCAGGATCAGCAATTGCCACAAACAAACCAATCAAATCAAAGCACTTAGTCAACCTATTCCAATTTATTTGAGGGGGCCACGCTGTTTTTTCAGCCAGTTGACCCCAACAGGTACAATTCAGAACATAATAGACACTTTCAAATTGAAATAATTACCTAAAAAAACTTTAAATGTACCTAAAATAATTGCCCAATACATTTTCCGAGAGGTCCAAGGCTCGAGTTTTACTCCTTTCATTGCACTTACCTATTATCATCTCTCAATATTTTTTCAGATCTCCACACATTCATGAAATTTCAGACCTCCACACACGAATGACCTTCCCTACTTCACAGCAACTTTGGGGAATTCTAGCTCATTTAATCATTATTTTAATGCACTGAGAAACCAAAGGCAAACAAACTGCAAATCTTTATGGGCTTCCTGGAAATTTCCCTTTCCTTTTTTTTCCCCTTGCTAAGTCTTGTTGGTTTTTCTTCTGTGGTCTTCTAAGATTTTGAATAATGAACTTTGCTGTCTATTGCACCAAATCCTGTATGTCACCAGTTGCAAAATCACACCCAAATTGCAGACTTCACGCTCCAGTCCCCCAGTCACCTCTTCGATCCACACAGCCAGTGTTACTACTCCAATCCTTGACTGCTACCAGTGCTCCAATCCCCACCGCCACTGCTCCAGTCCTGATGGCCACCCCTCCAATCCTGATGGCCACCCCAGCTCTCTGGGATGCTCCATTGCCCAGGCTCTGTGCTTTGCTCCTGGCCCACAACTCCAAATGCTCAGCATTCATCCAAGTACTCAAAGGACAGGATGAGGGGCAGCTAAGAGAGAAGCACACAGGGAGCATTCTATGAGCCACAGGGTCTGATGCCTAGGGGCACTAGAGGTGCAATGGCCTACCATCTGGAAGCACTCAGAAGTGTTTGAATCTGGGGACCAAGCAGGAGCACTCCTGTTCCTCAAGGAAACATTAAAAAAAGTAAAAAATGTTACTTACCTGGGCCTCTCCTGACCCCAATCCTGCCTCTGACTGGCTTTAACTGGCGGGACTCGCACCGGGATCATTTAGTACAAATCTGCTTGCAAATCACGTCAGAGTCAGAATGACGTTATCAGACCCTAACATTTAAATATTGATGAGGTAGGACGCGACTTCCCTGCAACTAAAAACAGTGGGGCTAAAATGGCGGTGGTGTGGGCCCCTCTGGACCACCATTTTAACTGTCCGCCCGACCTGTTCCTGGCTGCCATGCAGGGCTAAAATGTGACCTATAATCTTCTGGAGATCGATGGAAGTTATTTCACATAAAGCGTCTGAAATTCTGGCGGAAGTAAGGAAGCAAACTCTAGGTCCTTCCAAGTCTGGAACCGAGGGCCTCATCTCAAATTACATTTCATTTTGTAAAAAGAAACACTTAACATCTAACCTCTTTGTCCCTATATTTTCTACACGTGGCCCCTAGTTCTCTCATCCCTATCCATCTCAAATAGTCCACCCAACTGGACAGAATCTAATCCATTTATCTTCTTGTAAATCTCAATCAAATCTCTTTTAAGTGTGTATTTCTCTACTGAAAATTACCACAAATCCATTTGCATATCCTAAGAGCTTGAGATTGGTTATCATTTTGTTAGAGAAATTATCCACTTTAAGTCTTCTAATAATTTAGCTACCCACTTGCATACAGTTTGGAATCAAACCAGTTGATGAGCTTAACAACCAGGGCATGACCTCCTTGACCTTCTTATACATTAGTCGAGTGGTATTTCTAATTGTGGGTGGCAGTGAAAAGTGCTTTACTTTCAGTTATTTTCAGCTGTTGTTTTGAATAAGGCAGTTTAATTAAGTTTGACAACAACAACTTGCATTGATATAGTGCCTTTAACGCAGGAAAACATCCCAAGATTTAAGATAATCCACCCATAACAGTCCATGGAACAAGCTCCAAGCCTACAGTTCTGGGGACACAATGAGATAAAACTAGTTTAGTAAAACTCTCGTGTGGGGGTGGCCACAGCGCAGCCTGTGTCGGAGCAGTGAATGACTGACCGCAACTTCAGGATGTAGCGCATGCACATCCTAACACAGAAATCCTGAAATTGCAGTCAGTCATTCACTGCTCCAACACAGGCCACCCCCACATCCCCCACCCACCCCATAGCCAGCAATTAGCGTAATCAGGGAAATTAGTGAAACTGACGAAAACTTGGGATTTTCCGCAGTACTATCGCTGTTAAATACCCCATTAAAAGTTAGAACTTGTTGGATTAGGTGTAACTGGGATTTAACAGTGTATTGACTGGTAAACAAATGTTATGGCCCTGATAAACTAATTTTAATTTTGTGGAGTGTCAAATTTTTCCATGATACTAAAAATTGTAATTTTTAAGAAACTTTAAAAAAAATTATATTTTTAAAAGTTTGTTCATATTTATTTCAGGTTTACCTATTCACCATGTGAGAACCCCAATCTTTGTTTTGCTCTCTTGAACATTTTTAAAAAGTCAGAATAAAAGGAGCTTCTTCACTTCCTGGTTCCCTGTCTGTGAGAATTCTACATTGTGATTGGCTGCTTAGACAGCTTGTTGACGTCACAGCAGATCGCGCTATGGGATTTGCCACTACACTACACTGATCTGAACTGCACGTCGACAAAGCTAAACTTCTCGCCAGAGATCGTGAGATCTTTTAGGCAGTTTTCTTTGGGGCCAGTGGCAAACGCCTTTGCTTCGCCGCTGACTGCAAATTACGGGCCCATATATACAGCATCTATCACATTCTTTTATCTATAGACTATGATTTCCCCCAAAAATGGGATTAAATTAGTCAAGCACAACCTGCCCTTTATGAATCTAAAGTCAAAACAGAAAACTGCAGTTACTTTAAATCTGAAACAAAAACAGAAAATTCTGAAAACACGGAGCAGGCCAGGCAGCATCTGCAGAGAAAACAGAGGTGTTCCATGCTGACTGCTCCTGATTAGCCAATACCTTTCCTAGTATTCATTAACTTACATCAGTAATATATTTTATAACATGTTACTATGTATTCATCTGTGATTGAATGTTGTGCTCACAGTTTTAAGTACATAATATGAATTGACTATAATACAGGAATCACAATATAATGAAAGAACTGTCTTTACGATTACATTCTAATGTTTGTAGAGGTGCATAGTGCATATATTTACATGCACAAGAATATTCCGAAGAAAATGAGCAGAAATGTCTGAAGCAAAGATTTAATACTAATTTTTGGGCAATTTAATATATAAAATAATGTAAAATTGTGAATCCACATTATCAGTATATGTGTCAAAATCCTCACTACTCTTGCCTGAGGGCTTTTACAGTGGGTATTTGATTTTAGATAAAGATAACACAGTCAGTTGTATGAAAAAAGAAAGCAGTCACAAAGAATGTGCAGTGTGGGTGTAATCAAACAACTATTAATTTTATATTGCTGCAAATTAAAGTTTAGTTTAATATCCAGGCTGATGTTTTTCTAATGCTGCAAACCCCAACAAAAATGTGAAAATCTGTTCATTTTTGTAAATTCTTTTAAAATTACATTAGTGTCATCTAATGGTAATCTCTTCCCATATATCTAAATAATGAAAGCAGAAAGGGCCAAAATCTTGAGTACTTTTTAACCACTGTTTAATATATGATACGTGTCTGTTGAACGTTTTATATAGGAGCAGTTTCCCTCAACCTAGAAACAACGTGATATTCATGTCTAGTCAGATCTGATCATTTATTCCAGAAGTGAAACTGTCCAAGGAATATATTTTCCTTTGTGTGTAAAGCTAAAAAATAATAAACAATCATATTAATGAAAGACAGCCGACCAATTTCTTACCTGTACACACAAACAAGAGAATATACCTTCGAGTCACAGCAGGCCATAGTATCTGAAGCAGGGTAAATGCTTCTCAAGCGATGCAGATGATCACCCCACTACCATTTCCAACCCAATCCCTGCACTCAAACATGGCTCCCTCAGTCTCCGCACTGAAACCCCACCTGGCTCTATGGAATTAAACCTCAATATGAAGCATGTGGAATGCTAGTGTATTTCCCTAACCTGAACAAACCTACACTCCTAGGAAGTTCAAAAACCTTTTTGGTACCAATTACCAGGGCAAGATGCTTCTATCCAATGCTCAACTGGATGGAGCTCATTGAGAATAGGGGCTGGAGTTTGTCATTGGGGGCGGGCTTGGGGCGTGTCAGGTGGTCATCGTGTCAGGATCCCGACTCATATGTAAAGTGGGAAAAAAGTGCAATTTTGCCCTAATTGGGCACTTGATTTCCAGCGTGTGGGAACCCCTGGCCCAATGAGCCTTTTCATACAGAAACTCGCCTCCGATGACATCATCAATGCTGCTGGATTTAAGGCCTGCAAGCAGCCTTGCTTCTTTTTCAGCCTTTCAACTTTGTGACCATTGTTCTGAGTGATTCCTTCTGCGAGTATGTCCAGCTCTAGACCAAAGTGTGCACCTAGATTCGATGAGGCCTCCCTCCAAGCTCTGGTGGAGGGAGCAAGAGCAAACAAGGAGGTGCTCTTTCCTTCCTCAGGCAGGAAAAAGCCTCCACAAAAGACTAAAGCTGTGTGGCTGCAAGTGGCACAGGAGGTCAATGCTATTTCAATGTGCAGCAGAACCTGGCTGCAGTGCAGGAAGAGGTTTCATGACCTTCTCTGCACAGGAAAAGTGAGTATTACATTCCCATCACCCTCAATCTGATCCCCATTGCCTCTCATCACCAGCACTCTGCTTTGTCAACCTCCTCCTGCACATCCCACTTCACCCTTACATCCCTGCACCCTTACCCATTCCCTCTCTCTCTATGCTCACATTCACTGAACTATTCGACGATGCAGCCCTCACACTCCCTATCACTGTGATGCAATGCCAACAACTTACAACACACAGGGAGGGCCCTTGGTCTTGGCACCTCACTCCATCTTTGTCTCCTAAGCATCTATGCTATGGATTCTCCACACTCATTCCTTCATTCTCACTCAAAGTCCACTTGTCTCCCTCATTGCAGGAAAAGAGAGCTCACAATAAGAGGGAAAGGGCGAAGACCGGAGGAGGGCCACCCTCAATACCCCAGCTCACCAATGCAGAGGAGGCGGCCCTGGAGATCGTTGGAGTGGAGGAGGATGTGCAAGTGGGGGACGGACAGACGGGTGCATCACAGCAAGCTGGTGACAGAATAGTTTTGCATCTCTCTCATTGACATTGCATGAGTCACTGATAATGATTCTGATACTCTAACAGATTGACTTATGATCATCTGCACAATTCAATGTGCATGCAACCTTTATCTCACATCTCTAACTCTTTCCTTTACTCCCCCACAGGACCATTGAGAGCCCCCGTCCCCACTGTCCAGGAGGAACAGCCTGAGCCTGAAGACTCCTCAGAGGAAGCTGCAACCTCTGAGGGCGCAGCGTCAGCAGAATTCAGCGCACCCAGCACCAGCGCAGACACTCACACCTCGGTGGTACCTTCGCGAGATAGAGTAGTGTTGTCACCTGATGTATCACAGATCACAAGTGAGCATCAGCAGATGGTGGAGGCAGGGACAGCAGTGGACAATCCTCGTCGGAGGGCGCAGGACTCTGCCAGCTCAGCTCAGCTGTATGTCGACCCTGTGCCTCCAGGTCCATCCAGAAGGAGAGCGGTGCTGGAACTCCAGGAACAGGTGCAGGAGTCTCTGGCAGGTTTTGTCTCTAGGGTCGCTGCGAGTGTGGAGCGAATGGAGGAGTCCATCGCGAACATGAGCAGAGAACCTTTGCGGAGGCGATGGCGCATGAACGCATCACCAGGGAAAGGATGGCAACCTCCGTGGAAAGGATGGCTACCTCTGTGGTAAGGCTGATTACCGTAGAGGAGAGGATGGCTACGGTAGAAGAGAGGATGGCTACGGCCATGGAGGAGCTTAGTTGACAGGGTATTATTGAAAACATGGTCATTGTTCAGAATAGACTGACATCTCTTGAGGAGCGATGGTCTGCTACTGAGCAGAGAAACCAGACCTTCATGGAAGTCCTCTGAAGTAGGACTTCCAGTGCAGAAACAGGTCCTCGTGGCCCCCCTGAAGTGCAGCAAGGTGCTGTCAAGCCACTTGCTAGCTCTGAAGTGGGGCTGACCCATGAGAGGGATGTTGGTGGCAGAGAACAAGGAAGTGGGGCTCCTCTCCAAGCGCTCACACGACCATGCCAATTCAAAGCCCTTGGTCAGAGCCCCACCAGAGTCCTCACCCAACTGAGATAGTCGTCTCAGCCCCTGCACAGCCGCAGGAATAGCAGACTGTTGCCGAGCCCTCACAGGCTCGCAACCCCAGAGGCCGCCCGCCAAAGGTGTCGAGACAGGAGCAGCAAGAAAGTGAGCAAGGGGCCTCCACATCTGCTGAAGCCACAGGGGAAGCACCACATAGGAGCACGCGTAAGAGGAAGATAAAGCACAAGTAGTCACAAGGGCAGTCACTTGGGTGTTCTGTTGTGTTTATTTTTGAAAAGCCATCCGTGAATTGTGATGATAAACAAATTTGATAGCAAACTGTTGAAGTTGTGGCCTGTGTCATTTTGAAAATGGGACTTCCACATCGAGGCCTTAGGGCGACTTGCAATTGTCAGTATGGAGGTCAGAGTGATAGGAATCCGCAGGTTCTTGTCCATTGTCAATGCTCTGGTAAGAAGGTGCGAGGCAAGTGTTTGATTGTGCAGGCTAAGAAAATCTGGCCAAGAAAATCTGGCCAAGATGAGTGTGTCTCTTGCATCCCGGGCAGCAAGTGCTCGCGTGCTGGTGCCGCTGGTTGATGCACCACCGCAACCTGTTCGTTGTCGCTCTCCTCCTCCTCCTCCTTCCTCCTCATCTGAGGAGGCTATGCGATCAGCCACTTGTACCTCAGACAGCTGCAAGCCACGATGCTGTGCCATGTTGTGAAGTGCACAGCAGACCACGACGATTCTGGAGACCCTGGCTGCTGAGTACTGCAGGGCTCCACCTGATCTATCAAGACATCTGAATTGCATCTTCAGCAAGCCGATGGTTTGCTCGATTATGGATCTGGTGAAAATGTGGCTGGAGTTGTAGCGCTCCTCAGCTTCGTTGGATGGCCTCCTCAACGGCGTCATTAGCCATGTCTTCAGGGGATAGCCCTTGTCTCCAATTAGCCATCCAAAAAGTTCGTCTGGCAGACTGAAGAGTGGAGGCACACTAGACTGGCGCAGGATGAAGGAGTCATGGCAACTGCCAGGGTACTTAGCGCAAACATGCAAAAGTTCCTTATTGTGGTCACACACCAGCTGTACGTTGAGGGAGTGGAAGCCCTTGCGGTTGACAAAAATACCTGGATTGTGATGGGGTGCCTTAAGGGCCACATGTGTGCAGTCAATGATGCCCTGCATCCTTGGAAACCCTGCCAGATTGGCAAACCCAACCGCACGTGCGGTCACACTTGCTTGATCCTTGGAGAAATTGATGTAATTGTGCGCGATGGCAAAGAGGGCATCGGTTACCTGCGTGATGCAAGTGTGTGCGGCTGCCTGGAAGATGCCGCTGATGTCAGCTGCTGATCCCTGGAATGAGCCTGAAGCAAAAAAGTTGAGTGCGGTGGTGACTTTGACGGCCACTGGTAAGGGGTGTCCACCTGCTCCTCTGGGCTCCAGGTCTTGCTGCAGCATTGCGCAGATGTCACCCACTACCTCTCGCGAAAGCCTGAGCCTCCTTTGGCACTGCTGCTCAGTCATGTTGAGGTAGCTGATCCTCTGTCTGTAGACCCTGTGTTTTGGGGGTATCTCCTGCGGCAACGTGCTTCCATGCGCTGGCGCCTTCTGGCCTGTGCAGCTTCAGGTGGGTGAGCAGCAGCTTGGAGCTCCTGTTGTTACTCCTGCAGTTGGTGCTGCTGATGTTCAGGGTTCTGCTGCTGCCGTGGCTGGTCTTCGTCCGAATCTGATGTCCAGGAGGAAAGGAAATAAATGGTTCCCATGCTTCTGGTATGTACCTCAGTTGAGGAAGCGCTCAGTCAATGTGGGGAGAGGGGTTTCCCAGGAGGTCACTCTGGAGATGGGTGTCAGGCTCCAAACTTCCACAACAATGAGTAGGCCTGCTAAAAGTTCCCCCACACCTGAGACAACAAAGTTCTGCCACCTGCAAATGATCATTGGTGAAAACTCCTTTTTAATGGTGGAGCTGCAGCTGTTAGTAAGCAGTCCACTTGTGAGGCCGCCAGGATTAACTGGCGTGTTCCAGAGGAGACGTGCAGCACGGGGGAAATGTCTTAAATTCAGAAAGGCCTCTCAAAATGGGATTATAGAGGCAATTAACTGGTAGTTAAGGGCCTTAAGGGCCTATCCCGCCTCTTGGAGGTGGGATGGAAACGGGGTCTGAAACCACGAATGTGGGAAAATTGCTCGGAGGCGGGATCGGAGCCGCCCGCCATTTTTAGCGATTTTTGCAACTCACATGCCTCCAATGCCGCCTCCTCGGGCCTGGCAAAATCGAGCTCTAGGTGTTTGATGATGCTGAGGCTAAGCAAAGAGGTTTTCACTGAGTTGTGCTGTTTGGTGTGGGAAGATCGTCAGCCAAGCAACATCAATGACAATGACATGAATTTCTATGTTCTGGCACTGTCACAGGACCCATGCAGGTCTTCAAATAAATCACCTGCTATGCATGAATGCAATAAACTTCTGCCTGCACAATGTGACTGAAGAAGACATGCACGTTTCTTAAGTTCAGTATGGACCTTGAGTACAAAAGCCAAAGCAGCACGGTTTCTAACACTACAGAGCATTATCAACTGCACCCACATTGCATTTGCACAACTCCTCATAATCCAGAGCTAATAAATGAATAAAAGAGACTACCATTCCATCAATATACAGGTTGTTTGCAAGTAGCAGCTCAAAATCATGCATGTGCACACAAAGAGTATTCATTTAGCTTCAGGTAGCTCAAATTATATCAAGGGTATGTCACACAGAAGGCTGGCTACTGGAAGACAAAGGATACACAGTACTCCCATGGCTGACGACCCTCTGGTGAATCTTTATACTCAATTTAGCAAACATATAATGATGCTTATCCCAGAACCAGCATGTTCATTGAACAAGCTTTAGGGTTACCTACACATCATCCAAGCCTTTGTCACCTCCAGACTTGTCTATTCCAATGCTCTCCTGGCAGGTCTCCCATCCTCCATCCTCCATAAACTTTAGATCATCTAATACTTATCTACCTGAATCCTATGCCGCACCAAATTCCGTTCACCCGTAACCCCTGTCTTTGCTGACACATAGGGGGAAAAATTCGCCATCGCCCATTTTGGGGCGCTAATATTGGCCGAGCGCAAAGTTTAGCACCCGAAGCTAATTATCGCCTCCGACTACAAAATTCGCCTCTATCGCCCCTGGAGATAATTTGAGCACTAAATCAGGCGCTACACACCTCTCTTAAGGCGTAAACATCAAGGAGCGAGGTGCTACCTCAGAACGCTACCGAAGCTCAAGCGATGCCAGTTACCATGGAAGCCAGACAGACTGGCGCCGTCCAGTTCTTAAAGGGGAGGGGCCATCTTGCTGGCCAGCCACTCCCTGCTCATTGCAGCCTTGAATCTCGGCGTGGAGAGACTTCAAAAGCAATTGTGTTGGAAGCACTAAGGATAGGCCCAGGGAAAGAGCTCAGCGCTTAGGAACCTCAAAAGTAGTGCTGAGGGCCAAAACTCCTTAGGACAGCGTTAAAACCAAAAATTTTGCCGACAAGAAAGGGCAGGAAGCGCCCGCCTTTAAATAGCGCTCCCCCAGCCCCTTCCCGACTTGAAAACGTTCCCCTCTGCCTGTCATTCCTAGCGGCAGGCGCTAAGGCAGGGGGCACAACTCAGTATCCGGTCTGGGACGCTACTGGGGCATTGCACGCTTGACTGACGTCACGTACTGTGGGCGCAGGAGATCGAGGCGCTAACCAACTAAATTTTCCCCCGAGTCTCCAATTTAAAATTATTTTCCTCATGTTTAAATATCTTCATGGCCTCAACCTCCCCTATTTATATCATCGCCAGCAGCCCTACAATACCCACCATCAAACTCTCTGGCTCTTGCCTCACGTGTACACTCCACTTTGTCCCACTACTGACGGCTGTGCCTTCAGTCACTGCCCCATGCTCTGGAATTCCATCCCTAATCCATTCTGCATCTCCACCTCCTTCTCCTCCTTTAAGACCCTCTTTAAAACCCACCTCTTTGACTAAGCTTTTGGTCACCTCCGTTAATATCTTTATCTTTGGCTCAGCATCCGTTTCTTTGTTATGTTTCCATGAAGCGGCAGGGGTCCTTTTTCTATGTTAAAGACTCTATATAAATGCAAGTTATTCTTGTTGCATGAAAAGAAAGACGAGAAAAAAACATCATCCCATCTGGACATGGTGCAACCACATATACCATTGACCCAGCACTAACCATATAGTGTTCTGGGAAAGATAGAAAAAGAGAAAATGCCCGCAGCCAATTCAGAAAATTCTGTGGGAAATTCTTCATTTTAGCTTTCTTTTATTGTCATTGTGTGCACAATACAAGTGTTACAAGAACCCTTAAAAAAAAATACTATCATGGTGACATCTTTAAATATTTTTATCTGTGCTAGTACAAGATTAAATATGACTTCTGGCAACTATGTTTGTATAACTTAAGGTATCAGATTGAAAAATATGATTTTTTTAAAATTTGTTTTTATGGTATGTGGGCGTCGCTGGCAAGGCCAGCATTTATTGCTCATCCCTAATTGACCTTGAGAAGGTGGTGGTGAGTCACCTTCTTGAACCGCTGCAGTCTGTGTGGTGAAGGTACTCCCACAGTGCTGTTAAGTAGGGAGTTCCAGGATTTTGACCCAGCGAGGATGAAGGATCGGCAATATACTTCTAAGTCAGGATGATGTGTGACTTGGAGGGGAACTTGGAGGTGGTGGTGTTCCCATGTGTCTGCTGCCCTTGTCCTTCTAGGTGGAAGAGGTCGCGGGTTTGGGAGGTGCTGCCGAAGAAGCCTTGGCGAGTTGCTGCAGTGCATCTTGTAGCTGTTACACACTGCAGCCACAGTACGCCAGTGGTGGAGGGAGTGAATGTTTAAGGTGGTAGAGGGGGTGCCAATCAAGCGGGCTGCTTTGTCCTGGATGGTGTCGAGCTTCTTGAGTGTTGTTGGAGCTGCACTCATCCAGGCAAGTGGAGAATATTCCATCACACTCCTTACTTGTGCCTTGTAGATGGTAGAAAGGCTTTGGGGAGTCAGGAGGTGAGACACTCGCCACAGAATACCTAGCCTCTGACCTCCTCTTGTTGCCACAGTATTTATGTGGCTGGTCCAGTTAAGTTTCTGGTCAATGGTGACCCCCAGGATGTTGATGGTGGGGGATTTGGCGATGGTAATGCCATTGAATGTCAAGGGATGGTGTTTAGACTCTCGCTTGTTGGAGATAATCAGTCCCTGGCACTTCTGCGGCGCGAATGTTACCTGCCACTTATCAGCCCAAACCTGAACATCGTCCAGGTCTTGTTGCATCCACCATCCACCATATAGGCTCCAATAGTGTGCATTTACATTATTTTCCATTCCGCATTACGTTGGTAGCTCTCCTTAAGTTCTTCCCCCCATCTTTCTATGCCCTTTGGGTTTCTGAGCCAATGCTGATATGCTCAATAATTCTTATCCATGTAGTTTGGATCCTAACTTGGCAGATGGCCTGCCCTCTGCTCCTGATGAGGCCATGCATGCCATTTAGAAGGACGATGAAATCTCAGGCAGAGCCAGAAATTTCAAATGTTGTGAGCAACCATTGCCTATACACATGAATTTCCTGATTGCATGGATATATTTAAAGTCTGTTCAGAAGTTCTGGTGATCAATCAACTTAACTGCTTCAGAAATGTGAAGCTGATAACACTACAGAGATGTGCTGATTTACTAGTTCTGCCAGGTAAGAATATCAAATTCTTGACTCTGACCAAAGTGCATTTTACTTTTCAAATAATAATCACTAATAAAATATACAGATTGATTAATATAGTTCCTCACCACTCCTAGGCATTGTTTAACAATCAACGTTTGCATCTAAGAACATAAATGTTATTCTGATCATGGTTGATTAAGTTTGTGATCATTTGATTATGACTCAAAATGCTGGTGAATTATAATGAATTTCTATTATATTTAATTATAATTGCAGCAGGAGGGTAAAGAAGGGGATTATGTTGCCACAAAATGATAATTACTGTTGGTGATAACAGTGGTTGAATACTTAATGGGTTTGTATGAAACCCTTATCCATGCTTTTCTCACTTCTAATCCCAGTTTAACATCTTCCTTGCCAGCCTTCACAAATTCCAACTTGTTCAAATCTCAGCTGCCAATAGCCTGCTCTACACTATGTCTACACTCCCCTTCATCACCTATTCTTGATGACCTAAACTGGCTTATCACCCAGTGCATTGAATTTAAAATCCTTATCCTCATCTTCACATTTCGCAAGGACTCACAGCATCCTACCTCTGTAACCTCCTCCTGCGTTGTGCTCACCGTTCCCTTCAGTCTTCTGATTCTGATTGATCTAATATCCATTACAGAGACATGGTTGCAAGGTGACCAAGGTTGGGAACTAAATATTCCAGGGTACTTGACGTTTTGAAAAGACAGAGAATGGAAAAGGAAGGGGGGTAGCCCTGAAATTAAAGGATTACATGAGGACAGTAGTGAGAAAGGATCTTGGCTCAGAAGATTGGGAAGTAGAATCAGTATGGGTGGAGCTAAGAAATAATAAGGGGCAGGAATCACTGGTGGGAGTAGTTTATAGGCCCCCAAACAGTAGCTATACCGTTGGGCAGAGTATTAATCAACAAATAATAGGAGCTTGTAACAAAGGTAATACAATAATCATGGGGGACTTTAATCTTCATATAGACTGGGAAAGTTAAATTGGCAAAGGTAGTCTGGAGGACGGGTTCATGGAATGCATTTGAGACAGTTTCCTGGAACAATACGTCATGGAAGCAAGAAGGGAACAGGCTATTTTGGATCTTGTATTGTGTAATGAGACAGGGTTAATTAGTAATCTCATAGTAAAGGATCCTCTGGGGAAGAGTGATCATAATATAATAGAATTTCACATTGAGTTTGAAAGTGAAATACTTAAGTCAGAAACTAGAGTCTTAAACTTAAATGAAGCCAATAAATAGGTATAAGGGGTGAGTTGGCTAAGGTAGATTGGGAAATTAGATTAAAAGATATGATGGTAGATAAGCAGTAGCAAAAATTTAAAGACATTGACGTAAGAAAACTACTAGGCACTTGGTCTAAGCGTTAAACAAAGCTTTAATCAACTGTTTTACAACATGGAGATGTAGTTGTCCTTCACTAGTTCCTGTTAAAGAATGTCCTGAGCAAGCTGGGCCCATGCCTGAGTATTTATAGTCTCCCTGGACAGCGCCACCAGCAGGCCGCCCAGTATTATTTCATAAGTCATTTTCCATGAATGACAAGATTCATGTCAGACATATGCCAAAATTCTCAACAAATATACATTCTATTGAGAAATAAAAACTCCACAGGAAAAGTGATCCATCCATGGCTAACTAAAGAAGTTAAGGATAGTATTAGATCAAAAGAGACTTATAATGTTGTGAAGAATAGGAGTAAGCCTGAGGATTGTGAGAGCTTTAGAAAACAGCAAAGGATGACCAAAGAATTGAAAAAAAGTGAGAAAGTAGAATACGAGAGTAAACTAACAAGAAATATAAAAACAGAATGTAAGAGCTTCTACAAGAATGTAAAATGGAAGAGAGTAGCAAAAGTAAACACTGGTCCCTTCAAGGCTGAGACAGGAGAAATTATAATGGGGAATAAGGAAATGGCAGGGACTTTAAACAAATATTTTGTAACGGTCTGCACAGTAGAAGACACAAAAAGCATACCACAAATAGTGGGAAAACAAGGGGCTAATAAGAGTGAGGAACTTAAAGTAATTACTATCAGTAGAGAAAAAGTACTTGAGCAACTAATGGGATTAAAAGCCTACAAATCCCCTGGACCTGATGGTCTACATCCTGGGGTTCTAAAAGAGGTGACTGCAGAGATAGTGGATGCACTGGCTCTGATCTTCCAAAATTCACTAGATTCTAGGACGGTCCCAGCGGATTGGAAGGTAGCAAATGTAACCCTGCTATTCAAGAAAGGAGGGAGAGAGAAAACAAGGAACTACAGGCCAGTTAGACTGACATTAGTCGTCAGGAAAATGCCAAAATGCATTATTGAGGAAGTAGTAACAGGGCATTTAGAAAATCATAATATGATTAGGCAGAGTCAATGTGGTTTTATGAAAGGGAAATCATGTTTAACAAATTGATTAGAGTTTTTTGAGGATGTAACTAGCAGGATAAAGGGGAACCAGTGGATGTAGTATATTTGGATTTCCAAAAGGCATTCAATAAGGTGCCACACAAAAGGGTGTTATGCAAGATAAGGCTCATTCTGTTGGGGGTAATATACTAGCATGGATAGAGGATTGGTTAATGGACAGAAAACAGAGAGTAGGGATAAATGGGTCATTTTCCGGTTGGCAGGCTGTAACTAATGGAGTGCCGCAAGGATCAATGCTTGGGCCTCAGCTATTTACAATTTATATTATTGACTTAGATGAACAGATCGAGTGCAATGTATCCAAGTTTGCTGACGATAAAAGCTAGGTGGGAAAGTAAGCTGTAAGGAGGACACAAAGAGCCTGCAAACTAATCCCCAGCTGCCTGCAGTAAAACCTGCAAAGCAGGTTAAAGTAGAGGCTTCAGGTCTTATTATAATATTTTAAATACCTGGCAGCGGGTTGTCTGCCCGCCCCCGTCCCACCTGAGTAAAAGGTGAAAGTGGGCGAGATGCAGACGGGTTGGGGTCGGGTTTTAGATTTTTACAACTTTCACTTCACCCCCTCGCCTCCAACCCACCCGTTTTTTCCTGTGAGAACTCCTGCCAGAAAGTTGGCATGCAGGTACAGCAAGCAATTAGGAAGGCAAATGACATGTTGCCCTTAATTGCAAGGGGGTTGAAGTACAAGAGTAAAGAAGTCTGACTACAATTGTGCAGGGCTTTGGTGAGACCACACCTGGAGTACTGTGCACAGTTTTGGTTTCCTTATCTGAGGAAGGACATACTTGCTTTAGAGGCGGTGCAACAAAGGTTTACTAGATTGATCCCTGGGATGAGAGGGTTGGCCTATGAGGAGAGATTGAGCCTACACTCTCTGGAGTTTAGAAGAATGAGAGGTGATCTCATTGAAACATACAAGATTTTGAGGGGTATTGAGAGGATAGATGCCGAGAGGTTGTTTCCCCTGGCTGGAGAGTCTAGAACTAGGGGGCATAGTCTCAGTATAAGGGGTTGACTATTTAAGACTGAGATGAGGAGGAATTTCTTCACTCAGAGGGTTGTGAATCTTTGGAATTCTCTACCCAAAGGGTTGTGGATGCGCAGTCATTGAACATATTCAAGGCTGAGAAAAACAGATGTTTGAACTCTAGGGGATTCAAGGGGTAGGGGATCAGGTGGAAAAGTGTAGTTGAGGTCGAAAATCAGCCATGAAGGCCTACTCCTTCTCCTAATTCCTTTGTTCTCATGTTCTTATGGCCCTCCGTAGTGCAATATCCTTCAACCACTTCAGCCATACTCTCTAAAACAGGGGTTCTCAACCTTTTTGCTTCTAAGGCTGAGTACTGCAGGGCTCCACCTGATCTATCAAGACATCTGAATTGCATCTTCAGCAAGCCGATGGTTTGCTCGATTATGGATCTGGTGAAAATGTGGCTGGAGTTGTAGCGCTCCTCAGCTTCGTTGGATGGCCTCCTCAACGGCGTCATTAGCCATGTCTTCAGGGGATAGCCCTTGTCTCCAATTAGCCATCCAAAAAGTTCGTCTGGCAGACTGAAGAGTGGAGGCACACTAGACTGGCGCAGGATGAAGGAGTCATGGCAACTGCCAGGGTACTTAGCGCAAACATGCAAAAGTTCCTTATTGTGGTCACACACCAGCTGTACGTTGAGGGAGTGGAAGCCCTTGCGGTTGACAAAAATACCTGGATTGTGATGGGGTGCCTTAAGGGCCACATGTGTGCAGTCAATGATGCCCTGCATCCTTGGAAACCCTGCCAGATTGGCAAACCCAACCGCACGTGCGGTCACACTTGCTTGATCCTTGGAGAAATTGATGTAATTGTGCGCGATGGCAAAGAGGGCATCGGTTACCTGCGTGATGCAAGTGTGTGCGGCTGCCTGGAAGATGCCGCTGATGTCAGCTGCTGATCCCTGGAATGAGCCTGAAGCAAAAAAGTTGAGTGCGGTGGTGACTTTGACGGCCACTGGTAAGGGGTGTCCACCTGCTCCTCTGGGCTCCAGGTCTTGCTGCAGCATTGCGCAGATGTCACCCACTACCTCTCGCGAAAGCCTGAGCCTCCTTTGGCACTGCTGCTCAGTCATGTTGAGGTAGCTGATCCTCTGTCTGTAGACCCTGTGTTTTGGGGGTATCTCCTGCGGCAACGTGCTTCCATGCGCTGGCGCCTTCTGGCCTGTGCAGCTTCAGGTGGGTGAGCAGCAGCTTGGAGCTCCTGTTGTTACTCCTGCAGTTGGTGCTGCTGATGTTCAGGGTTCTGCTGCTGCCGTGGCTGGTCTTCGTCCGAATCTGATGTCCAGGAGGAAAGGAAATAAATGGTTCCCATGCTTCTGGTATGTACCTCAGTTGAGGAAGCGCTCAGTCAATGTGGGGAGAGGGGTTTCCCAGGAGGTCACTCTGGAGATGGGTGTCAGGCTCCAAACTTCCACAACAATGAGTAGGCCTGCTAAAAGTTCCCCCACACCTGAGACAACAAAGTTCTGCCACCTGCAAATGATCATTGGTGAAAACTCCTTTTTAATGGTGGAGCTGCAGCTGTTAGTAAGCAGTCCACTTGTGAGGCCGCCAGGATTAACTGGCGTGTTCCAGAGGAGACGTGCAGCACGGGGGAAATGTCTTAAATTCAGAAAGGCCTCTCAAAATGGGATTATAGAGGCAATTAACTGGTAGTTAAGGGCCTTAAGGGCCTATCCCGCCTCTTGGAGGTGGGATGGAAACGGGGTCTGAAACCACGAATGTGGGAAAATTGCTCGGAGGCGGGATCGGAGCCGCCCGCCATTTTTAGCGATTTTTGCAACTCACATGCCTCCAATGCCGCCTCCTCGGGCCTGGCAAAATCGAGCTCTAGGTGTTTGATGATGCTGAGGCTAAGCAAAGAGGTTTTCACTGAGTTGTGCTGTTTGGTGTGGGAAGATCGTCAGCCAAGCAACATCAATGACAATGACATGAATTTCTATGTTCTGGCACTGTCACAGGACCCATGCAGGTCTTCAAATAAATCACCTGCTATGCATGAATGCAATAAACTTCTGCCTGCACAATGTGACTGAAGAAGACATGCACGTTTCTTAAGTTCAGTATGGACCTTGAGTACAAAAGCCAAAGCAGCACGGTTTCTAACACTACAGAGCATTATCAACTGCACCCACATTGCATTTGCACAACTCCTCATAATCCAGAGCTAATAAATGAATAAAAGAGACTACCATTCCATCAATATACAGGTTGTTTGCAAGTAGCAGCTCAAAATCATGCATGTGCACACAAAGAGTATTCATTTAGCTTCAGGTAGCTCAAATTATATCAAGGGTATGTCACACAGAAGGCTGGCTACTGGAAGACAAAGGATACACAGTACTCCCATGGCTGACGACCCTCTGGTGAATCTTTATACTCAATTTAGCAAACATATAATGATGCTTATCCCAGAACCAGCATGTTCATTGAACAAGCTTTAGGGTTACCTACACATCATCCAAGCCTTTGTCACCTCCAGACTTGTCTATTCCAATGCTCTCCTGGCAGGTCTCCCATCCTCCATCCTCCATAAACTTTAGATCATCTAATACTTATCTACCTGAATCCTATGCCGCACCAAATTCCGTTCACCCGTAACCCCTGTCTTTGCTGACACATAGGGGGAAAAATTCGCCATCGCCCATTTTGGGGCGCTAATATTGGCCGAGCGCAAAGTTTAGCACCCGAAGCTAATTATCGCCTCCGACTACAAAATTCGCCTCTATCGCCCCTGGAGATAATTTGAGCACTAAATCAGGCGCTACACACCTCTCTTAAGGCGTAAACATCAAGGAGCGAGGTGCTACCTCAGAACGCTACCGAAGCTCAAGCGATGCCAGTTACCATGGAAGCCAGACAGACTGGCGCCGTCCAGTTCTTAAAGGGGAGGGGCCATCTTGCTGGCCAGCCACTCCCTGCTCATTGCAGCCTTGAATCTCGGCGTGGAGAGACTTCAAAAGCAATTGTGTTGGAAGCACTAAGGATAGGCCCAGGGAAAGAGCTCAGCGCTTAGGAACCTCAAAAGTAGTGCTGAGGGCCAAAACTCCTTAGGACAGCGTTAAAACCAAAAATTTTGCCGACAAGAAAGGGCAGGAAGCGCCCGCCTTTAAATAGCGCTCCCCCAGCCCCTTCCCGACTTGAAAACGTTCCCCTCTGCCTGTCATTCCTAGCGGCAGGCGCTAAGGCAGGGGGCACAACTCAGTATCCGGTCTGGGACGCTACTGGGGCATTGCACGCTTGACTGACGTCACGTACTGTGGGCGCAGGAGATCGAGGCGCTAACCAACTAAATTTTCCCCCGAGTCTCCAATTTAAAATTATTTTCCTCATGTTTAAATATCTTCATGGCCTCAACCTCCCCTATTTATATCATCGCCAGCAGCCCTACAATACCCACCATCAAACTCTCTGGCTCTTGCCTCACGTGTACACTCCACTTTGTCCCACTACTGACGGCTGTGCCTTCAGTCACTGCCCCATGCTCTGGAATTCCATCCCTAATCCATTCTGCATCTCCACCTCCTTCTCCTCCTTTAAGACCCTCTTTAAAACCCACCTCTTTGACTAAGCTTTTGGTCACCTCCGTTAATATCTTTATCTTTGGCTCAGCATCCGTTTCTTTGTTATGTTTCCATGAAGCGGCAGGGGTCCTTTTTCTATGTTAAAGACTCTATATAAATGCAAGTTATTCTTGTTGCATGAAAAGAAAGACGAGAAAAAAACATCATCCCATCTGGACATGGTGCAACCACATATACCATTGACCCAGCACTAACCATATAGTGTTCTGGGAAAGATAGAAAAAGAGAAAATGCCCGCAGCCAATTCAGAAAATTCTGTGGGAAATTCTTCATTTTAGCTTTCTTTTATTGTCATTGTGTGCACAATACAAGTGTTACAAGAACCCTTAAAAAAAAATACTATCATGGTGACATCTTTAAATATTTTTATCTGTGCTAGTACAAGATTAAATATGACTTCTGGCAACTATGTTTGTATAACTTAAGGTATCAGATTGAAAAATATGATTTTTTTAAAATTTGTTTTTATGGTATGTGGGCGTCGCTGGCAAGGCCAGCATTTATTGCTCATCCCTAATTGACCTTGAGAAGGTGGTGGTGAGTCACCTTCTTGAACCGCTGCAGTCTGTGTGGTGAAGGTACTCCCACAGTGCTGTTAAGTAGGGAGTTCCAGGATTTTGACCCAGCGAGGATGAAGGATCGGCAATATACTTCTAAGTCAGGATGATGTGTGACTTGGAGGGGAACTTGGAGGTGGTGGTGTTCCCATGTGTCTGCTGCCCTTGTCCTTCTAGGTGGAAGAGGTCGCGGGTTTGGGAGGTGCTGCCGAAGAAGCCTTGGCGAGTTGCTGCAGTGCATCTTGTAGCTGTTACACACTGCAGCCACAGTACGCCAGTGGTGGAGGGAGTGAATGTTTAAGGTGGTAGAGGGGGTGCCAATCAAGCGGGCTGCTTTGTCCTGGATGGTGTCGAGCTTCTTGAGTGTTGTTGGAGCTGCACTCATCCAGGCAAGTGGAGAATATTCCATCACACTCCTTACTTGTGCCTTGTAGATGGTAGAAAGGCTTTGGGGAGTCAGGAGGTGAGACACTCGCCACAGAATACCTAGCCTCTGACCTCCTCTTGTTGCCACAGTATTTATGTGGCTGGTCCAGTTAAGTTTCTGGTCAATGGTGACCCCCAGGATGTTGATGGTGGGGGATTTGGCGATGGTAATGCCATTGAATGTCAAGGGATGGTGTTTAGACTCTCGCTTGTTGGAGATAATCAGTCCCTGGCACTTCTGCGGCGCGAATGTTACCTGCCACTTATCAGCCCAAACCTGAACATCGTCCAGGTCTTGTTGCATCCACCATCCACCATATAGGCTCCAATAGTGTGCATTTACATTATTTTCCATTCCGCATTACGTTGGTAGCTCTCCTTAAGTTCTTCCCCCCATCTTTCTATGCCCTTTGGGTTTCTGAGCCAATGCTGATATGCTCAATAATTCTTATCCATGTAGTTTGGATCCTAACTTGGCAGATGGCCTGCCCTCTGCTCCTGATGAGGCCATGCATGCCATTTAGAAGGACGATGAAATCTCAGGCAGAGCCAGAAATTTCAAATGTTGTGAGCAACCATTGCCTATACACATGAATTTCCTGATTGCATGGATATATTTAAAGTCTGTTCAGAAGTTCTGGTGATCAATCAACTTAACTGCTTCAGAAATGTGAAGCTGATAACACTACAGAGATGTGCTGATTTACTAGTTCTGCCAGGTAAGAATATCAAATTCTTGACTCTGACCAAAGTGCATTTTACTTTTCAAATAATAATCACTAATAAAATATACAGATTGATTAATATAGTTCCTCACCACTCCTAGGCATTGTTTAACAATCAACGTTTGCATCTAAGAACATAAATGTTATTCTGATCATGGTTGATTAAGTTTGTGATCATTTGATTATGACTCAAAATGCTGGTGAATTATAATGAATTTCTATTATATTTAATTATAATTGCAGCAGGAGGGTAAAGAAGGGGATTATGTTGCCACAAAATGATAATTACTGTTGGTGATAACAGTGGTTGAATACTTAATGGGTTTGTATGAAACCCTTATCCATGCTTTTCTCACTTCTAATCCCAGTTTAACATCTTCCTTGCCAGCCTTCACAAATTCCAACTTGTTCAAATCTCAGCTGCCAATAGCCTGCTCTACACTATGTCTACACTCCCCTTCATCACCTATTCTTGATGACCTAAACTGGCTTATCACCCAGTGCATTGAATTTAAAATCCTTATCCTCATCTTCACATTTCGCAAGGACTCACAGCATCCTACCTCTGTAACCTCCTCCTGCGTTGTGCTCACCGTTCCCTTCAGTCTTCTGATTCTGATTGATCTAATATCCATTACAGAGACATGGTTGCAAGGTGACCAAGGTTGGGAACTAAATATTCCAGGGTACTTGACGTTTTGAAAAGACAGAGAATGGAAAAGGAAGGGGGGTAGCCCTGAAATTAAAGGATTACATGAGGACAGTAGTGAGAAAGGATCTTGGCTCAGAAGATTGGGAAGTAGAATCAGTATGGGTGGAGCTAAGAAATAATAAGGGGCAGGAATCACTGGTGGGAGTAGTTTATAGGCCCCCAAACAGTAGCTATACCGTTGGGCAGAGTATTAATCAACAAATAATAGGAGCTTGTAACAAAGGTAATACAATAATCATGGGGGACTTTAATCTTCATATAGACTGGGAAAGTTAAATTGGCAAAGGTAGTCTGGAGGACGGGTTCATGGAATGCATTTGAGACAGTTTCCTGGAACAATACGTCATGGAAGCAAGAAGGGAACAGGCTATTTTGGATCTTGTATTGTGTAATGAGACAGGGTTAATTAGTAATCTCATAGTAAAGGATCCTCTGGGGAAGAGTGATCATAATATAATAGAATTTCACATTGAGTTTGAAAGTGAAATACTTAAGTCAGAAACTAGAGTCTTAAACTTAAATGAAGCCAATAAATAGGTATAAGGGGTGAGTTGGCTAAGGTAGATTGGGAAATTAGATTAAAAGATATGATGGTAGATAAGCAGTAGCAAAAATTTAAAGACATTGACGTAAGAAAACTACTAGGCACTTGGTCTAAGCGTTAAACAAAGCTTTAATCAACTGTTTTACAACATGGAGATGTAGTTGTCCTTCACTAGTTCCTGTTAAAGAATGTCCTGAGCAAGCTGGGCCCATGCCTGAGTATTTATAGTCTCCCTGGACAGCGCCACCAGCAGGCCGCCCAGTATTATTTCATAAGTCATTTTCCATGAATGACAAGATTCATGTCAGACATATGCCAAAATTCTCAACAAATATACATTCTATTGAGAAATAAAAACTCCACAGGAAAAGTGATCCATCCATGGCTAACTAAAGAAGTTAAGGATAGTATTAGATCAAAAGAGACTTATAATGTTGTGAAGAATAGGAGTAAGCCTGAGGATTGTGAGAGCTTTAGAAAACAGCAAAGGATGACCAAAGAATTGAAAAAAAGTGAGAAAGTAGAATACGAGAGTAAACTAACAAGAAATATAAAAACAGAATGTAAGAGCTTCTACAAGAATGTAAAATGGAAGAGAGTAGCAAAAGTAAACACTGGTCCCTTCAAGGCTGAGACAGGAGAAATTATAATGGGGAATAAGGAAATGGCAGGGACTTTAAACAAATATTTTGTAACGGTCTGCACAGTAGAAGACACAAAAAGCATACCACAAATAGTGGGAAAACAAGGGGCTAATAAGAGTGAGGAACTTAAAGTAATTACTATCAGTAGAGAAAAAGTACTTGAGCAACTAATGGGATTAAAAGCCTACAAATCCCCTGGACCTGATGGTCTACATCCTGGGGTTCTAAAAGAGGTGACTGCAGAGATAGTGGATGCACTGGCTCTGATCTTCCAAAATTCACTAGATTCTAGGACGGTCCCAGCGGATTGGAAGGTAGCAAATGTAACCCTGCTATTCAAGAAAGGAGGGAGAGAGAAAACAAGGAACTACAGGCCAGTTAGACTGACATTAGTCGTCAGGAAAATGCCAAAATGCATTATTGAGGAAGTAGTAACAGGGCATTTAGAAAATCATAATATGATTAGGCAGAGTCAATGTGGTTTTATGAAAGGGAAATCATGTTTAACAAATTGATTAGAGTTTTTTGAGGATGTAACTAGCAGGATAAAGGGGAACCAGTGGATGTAGTATATTTGGATTTCCAAAAGGCATTCAATAAGGTGCCACACAAAAGGGTGTTATGCAAGATAAGGCTCATTCTGTTGGGGGTAATATACTAGCATGGATAGAGGATTGGTTAATGGACAGAAAACAGAGAGTAGGGATAAATGGGTCATTTTCCGGTTGGCAGGCTGTAACTAATGGAGTGCCGCAAGGATCAATGCTTGGGCCTCAGCTATTTACAATTTATATTATTGACTTAGATGAACAGATCGAGTGCAATGTATCCAAGTTTGCTGACGATAAAAGCTAGGTGGGAAAGTAAGCTGTAAGGAGGACACAAAGAGCCTGCAAACTAATCCCCAGCTGCCTGCAGTAAAACCTGCAAAGCAGGTTAAAGTAGAGGCTTCAGGTCTTATTATAATATTTTAAATACCTGGCAGCGGGTTGTCTGCCCGCCCCCGTCCCACCTGAGTAAAAGGTGAAAGTGGGCGAGATGCAGACGGGTTGGGGTCGGGTTTTAGATTTTTACAACTTTCACTTCACCCCCTCGCCTCCAACCCACCCGTTTTTTCCTGTGAGAACTCCTGCCAGAAAGTTGGCATGCAGGTACAGCAAGCAATTAGGAAGGCAAATGACATGTTGCCCTTAATTGCAAGGGGGTTGAAGTACAAGAGTAAAGAAGTCTGACTACAATTGTGCAGGGCTTTGGTGAGACCACACCTGGAGTACTGTGCACAGTTTTGGTTTCCTTATCTGAGGAAGGACATACTTGCTTTAGAGGCGGTGCAACAAAGGTTTACTAGATTGATCCCTGGGATGAGAGGGTTGGCCTATGAGGAGAGATTGAGCCTACACTCTCTGGAGTTTAGAAGAATGAGAGGTGATCTCATTGAAACATACAAGATTTTGAGGGGTATTGAGAGGATAGATGCCGAGAGGTTGTTTCCCCTGGCTGGAGAGTCTAGAACTAGGGGGCATAGTCTCAGTATAAGGGGTTGACTATTTAAGACTGAGATGAGGAGGAATTTCTTCACTCAGAGGGTTGTGAATCTTTGGAATTCTCTACCCAAAGGGTTGTGGATGCGCAGTCATTGAACATATTCAAGGCTGAGAAAAACAGATGTTTGAACTCTAGGGGATTCAAGGGGTAGGGGATCAGGTGGAAAAGTGTAGTTGAGGTCGAAAATCAGCCATGAAGGCCTACTCCTTCTCCTAATTCCTTTGTTCTCATGTTCTTATGGCCCTCCGTAGTGCAATATCCTTCAACCACTTCAGCCATACTCTCTAAAACAGGGGTTCTCAACCTTTTTGCTTCTAAGGCCCCCCTCCCATGTTATAAAAAATTCCACAGACCCCCTGTAACACAACACAGCTATTTTTTTCTGTATAAAATGTCTCTTTGTTCAGCTCCCACTCACAATGTTACTGCTGCTATCCCGGCACTGTAGAGAATACTGGTCCCCACGTCAATTCCACTCCCTCTTTCCCTCCACATGAGCCCCAATCACCTGACCCCCAGTAACCCTCTTACCACCGACTCCCTCACCAACTGTTCCAGGCACATCAGCCGTTCCTGGTTCTCTGCTTGATTGTCAGTCAAACAGCCTTTTCTCCCCAATCTCCAATACTTGTATAACTAATAAACAAAAGTGTACAATAAAATGAAAAAATACAATTCTTTTAAGGCCTGTATGATTTTTCTCCCAAATTGCTCACAGCAGTGTTCAGATTAATCTTTTATTCCTGGCAACTCCAGGACAATCCTGGAAGATTGAAATCTAAGCTGGAGGCTAACATTGGGTGCGAACAATGCGGTCTGTCTGTGATGTTGTCCTTGGTAGAGCAAGACTGCTAACACTTAAGGTATAGGCTCGCAGGTGAAGAATGAATGAGGTTAGGCCCCAAAGGGCCGCCAGCACCCTTGTAACTACAGCGTGAGTCAACACTTTGAAGACAGGAAGAGAGTAAAGGGGGGGGGGGGAATTAGACAGTGCAGAATATTTAAATGAGTTTGCAAACTGCTTCAGTTTTGCTGGTAATAAGTGTGAATCTTAACAATTTCCTAATGTTGACATATTCCCCACTTCTTCTTAGGCAAAGACAGCGACTCACTGTTTGACCCTAACAGCTCCTTGCAGCTGCCGCCACCTATTTTGTTGCCCCTTTTCCATTTGATTGACAATCGCGACTGCGCGAATAACAAAAATGGGACAACTGTGAAACAGAACTGACGTATGCGTGCGCGGAGTCGCCATTGACTGATTTCAATAGTCCGGGATACTTGAACCGAGTGAGTTATAGTTGCTGCTGGTGACTTATGGCAGTGAGAGGATTCAGGGAGCGAGGGGTGAAAGTAGAGCAACTAGCCCGGAGGAGGGGGAACAACAACCCATGCAGCGGGGCGTTAGGGCGGGGGCGAGGCAAGAAATGTCGAACCTGGCGAAAGGAGAGCGCAGGACGGAGAGCTCGAGCCGGGTTATCTGCGCTCAGTGACCAGTGACCGCCGCCTCTCCCTTCTCAGTGAACGGGAGCCTGCGCTCAGTGACCGCCGCCTCTCTCCCTTCTCAGTGAACGGGAGCCTGCGCTCAGTGACCGCCGCCTCTCTCCCTTCTCAGTGAACGGGAGCCTGCGCTCAGTGACCGCCGCCTCTCTCCCTTCTCAGTGAACGGGAGCCTGCGCTCAGTGACCGCCGCCGTCCTTGCACAGATGTTCGGGAGGGGTAAACAGAGCTCCGAGTCGGGGCCGGAGCCGCCAGTTTGCTCAGCTCGATCCCACCTTTACGCGACAGTGTATTTTTCTTTTTTTTTTAAACCTGATTTTTTTTTAAATCCTGCATCCCTTGAAATATTTTTATGGACCCCTGGTTGAGAACCCCTGCTCGAGCACACCCTGAACCACTCCACTTTTCTCCTGCATTCAAAAACGTTCTTAAAACCCACCTGATTGGCCAAGGTTTTCAGCCACCTCTCCTGACTCATCCTCCGTAACTTGTCATTCATTCCCTTTATTTATTTACTTATTCTTTTCCCTTCTGTAAAGCACCACGGGACATTTTCTACTTTAAATATGCTACAGGGTTATGTTCTGAATGCATGCTGGCAGCGAGGATTCCTTTTTGGCTGAGTTTGCATCACTGATCCCTCAAGAGATAGCTTCAGAATACCCTGAAGGGTTTATTAATATTGCTTCTAATCGCTTGTTAGAATTGTTTCAAACTGATCTTCAAAGCAGACTGCTTCCTGAGAAGCACGTCAGTGAAGCACTGCAGGCAAATAGCTTGAACCCCCATATCAAGTATATTCATCTGCACCTGACTCTTAGATACAGCTGGAAATTGGGTAGTAGCAAGATTCATTTAGATGGATTGCTTATACACAAAACTTTATCTAATGTGTCTGGTAAGAAACCATGCAGGTCTGAAGCATTACCAACAAATAAAGCTTCGTATTCCATGCATCCAGCTGTTTAAATTTCATCTCAGGATAAACTGGAGCTTTCCCCTGATTAGGGGATCTGTCTATATTTTGGGAATGCAACCAGTAAGTCAGCAGATAGGTGTGAGAACGGAAACCCTCCTGATATCAATCTGACTTTGACATTACTGTAAGTTACCTGGAACAAAAGGGGTGAATTTGCTTACAATTTTAAGTTCATTAGTGGTGCATAAATGGCGCAGGAAATCTGTTCCAGCGGAAGAGCGGGCTGAAGTTGTTTACACCCAATTTCTCCAGTGAAACCCTATCCCCAAGTTCCGTCATGCTTTTTGAATCGTCGTGTTATCTGCCCGCTGAAATCTGACTCACCTTATTTGCATATGTCAAATTAAGAGCCAGTGGTGCAGCAGCTTTGAGTTTGCTGGTTTTACGCTCCTATTGAAATCTGGGTAACAGAGAGATTTATAAGGCATTGCCACTGATCAAAATGGAAATTAGGAATTTCTGAGCTTGAAGAGACTGGAGAGTTTGAATAACAATTTCTACAGCTGGGAAATCATAGAATCATGAGGCGCGAAATTCGGCTGCTTTGCGCCTGCCGTTAGCACCTCCATGGGGTGCTAACAGGGCGCAAATGGGTTTTCGCCCGGGCATGCGATATTAGCACTAAGAGTTAGTGCCCCGCTTGGCCGCACCCGGCGATGATGACATCATCGCCATGCGCAGCGCCCCGGATGCAAAATTCGGCTGCGACCCCTCACTAACAATGACAGTATCAGCTGTCGAGTTGCAGTCGGGAGTCGGCTCCGTGCGCGCTGTTTAAAGGTGCCATCTTGGGGAAACTTTTTTATCGGCTATAACTACTGAGACAGTGTCAGACAAGCTGCTGAACATATCCAATTTCACATCGCTGAATCGAGTAGCCCTCTCCCTTGCAGCAGCCATGGTACAGAGCTGTCTCAGTAGCTGAGAGGTCGCACTCAAGAGCAGCAATGCTGATAATGAGCAGCTGCAGCTTGAAATTACCTCCCCTTCAAGAGCTGGAATAAGCTGGAGTCAAGGCTTGAAGGCTGATTGCTGAATGCAAGTCAGCTAAAATTGGGTAACGCTCTGGCAATAGTGTCCCTGCAGCGCTCCACTGAAACCATTAGTACCTCATTTACCGCTCCGCTTCACTCCTCGGGCGAAAACGCCCAATTTTGCAACATTTTTCAATGGATTTCGCCGGGCGCTAACTTATCAAAAAGTTAAAAGTTAGTGCCCCAAATGGGGCGCTACTGAATTTCACGCTCATAAAATCATAGAATGGTTACAGCACAGAAGGAGGCCATTCGGCCCGTTGAGCCCATGCCAGCTCTCTGCAAGAGCACTTCAGCTAATCCCACTCCCCCGCCCTTTCCCCGTAGCCCTGCAAAAAAATTTCCTTCAGGTACTTATCCAATATCCTTTTGAAAGCCACGATTAAATCTGCAAGTCCCTCATCACTGGAATCATTCTTGTAAATCTTTTCTGCACCTTCTCTAAGGCCTTCACATCCTTCCTAAAGTGCGGTGCCCAGAATTGGACACAATACTCCATTTGAGGCCAAACCAGTGTTTTATACAGGTTCATCATAACTTCCTTGCTTTTGTACTCTATACCTCTATTCATGAAGCCCAGGATCCCGTATGCTTTTTTAACCGCTTTCTCAACCTGCCTTGCCACCTTCAATGATTTGTGCACATATACCCCCAGGTCTCTGTGTTTAAACACCCCCTTTAGAATTGTACCCTTTAGTTTATATTGCCTCTCCTCGTTCCTCCTACCAAAATGCATCACTTTGCATTTTTCTGCATTAAATTTCATCTGTCACGTGTCCTCCCATTCCACCAGCCTGTCTGTCTGTCTTGAAGTCTATCACTATCCTCCTCACTGTTCACTATACTTCCAAGATGACTTTTGAAGTGTTTTTTTTCTTGCCATTTAACCTACAGACACCTGCACTTGCCTTTCACTGCTTCTGATAGGGTCAGAACACCGGCAGATTTTTGCCTCACCTCCCCACCAAACCCGACCCTCTTCTTACAGTGAGGGCTTCTCAGGAGCAGCTATGGCAGAGCCAATGTCCATACCCTTGTATGTTGAGATTCAGTGTCAGAATCAATTTGGACTGTCATCTGTTCTGGACCTAAGGCAACTGTTTTAGGTGATGGTAGAGACAGTATCATGAGGGATGTAATTTCATTTGCACCAATCATGACTAAAATATTTGACTTCTCTACTATCATTTGCTTGGCAATTGAACTAACTTTGACAGGCTGGATGAAGTCATGCAGGGCTAGAGATCCACGCTGTCTTCTCCCAAACCTTGTGCACCAACACAAAATATGACTCAACTGGTAGATCATTAAAAAAGTGATCTGTCATATGTTGCCTGCATGTGATTGACTTTCTGTCTGACCTACGATAAAGGACAGCTTCTGCATTGAGGTAGATTCTCAGCTTTCTCTGCACTACATTTTTGTAGCTGGGATTTTCTCCCAGTCATTAAGTCAATAGTAGCAACTCCTTCTGCTCAGTTCGCAGCAGTCTCTACACTTAGAAAAGTTGTATAGCAATGGAAGTTTGGTTTTATGTTCACTTGTAAGGATCCATGGCAATCAATGCAAGTACTAATGCTAGCAGGGGCTGGTACCCTCATTGGGGCCAACTGAATTTGGTCCAATCAAAGTAGAATGGAAAAACACAATGGAAGAATTTTGTAGTACAAAAGTAAATGACCAATTTTGAAGAAAATTTCATGCTGAAGAACCAACAAAGAACAGGTGAGAACCAGAACTACTTGGTAGCATATAGAAGACCTATAAACTGGTGATTAAAAAACACCTAGAGTGTGAATTTCTTAAAGTGTTCCAGAAAATCTCCAGTGGAATGGTACTATTTTATTTGCACACTGTGGTCAAATCAAGAAGTATACTTTCAAGTAATGTCATCGTATGTGACTGTGACCATGGTAAACTATCCCCATAATCCTTTTCGACCTTTCTTCAACCTTTGACACCATCCTCCTCCAACGCCTCTCCTCCGTTGTGCGGCTGGATGGGATTACCTTCGCCTGGTTTCATTCCTATCTATCCAGTCATAGCCAGAGAATCACCTGCAATGGTTTCTCTTCCCACTCCCGCACCGTTATCTCTGGAGAACCCCAAGGATCTGTCCTTGGTCCCCTCCTATTTTTTCATGTACCTGTTGCCCCTCGGCTGCATCATCCGAAAACACAAGGTCAGGTTCCACATGAAGCCAATTACATTCAGTTCCAACTCACCACCAACTCGCTCAACCCATCCACTACCTCTGATTTTTCACACTGCTTGTCCAACATCCAGTATTGGATGAGCAGAAATTTCCTCAAATTAAATATTGGGAAGAACAAAGCCATTGTCTTTGTGTTGTCCCCAGGACTTGGATCCAGTGCCGCAAAATGTTTAATGACCTTACACGATTGGTCAAGGTGAGTGAAAGCATCATCAAATGCCATATCCCACCATCTGCACCACAAGACTTACACACTGCTTAATGCACCACACCCCCATCACTCACCTACCAACAATCTCTAGCACTCATCACTCACACCTCACAATCATAGCTTCATCTCACCCTCACACACTTACCACTGCTGCAAGACTCACATCCACATCTCACACCTTGCACACACTGCCAGCTATTCAACCATGGCAGACACATCACCCAAACACATTGCACCACACTCACTGACACACTTCCCTTTCTCTTACAGGCAAAGGATGTTCATAACCCCCAGGAGCAGCAGCAGACGAGTGGAGCGGAAGCCCGTCTGCAGAACCTGACAGCTGGAGGAAGCAGTGCTGGAGATCATTGGAGGGGAAAACACAGAGTCCGTGGTGATCAGGGAAGTTGAAAGCATTGCTGAAGATGACAATATGCTCATATCTAATCCTTCTTCTCACATCCCACTTCCCCCTCATCCCACTTCCCCCTCATCCTACAATCTCTTCTCATTTACCAGCTGCTGATGGTGCATGCATGGATATCTTACTTTCCCCCTCCCCCACCACAACATGACCCTTGTGCCTTTCTCCTTTCAGATACCTAATAACTCCAACCTGGCCAGCTAGCCCCCGAAGTGATGGAGGAGGACAGTGAAGGAGGAGTAGAAGACACACCATCACTGCATCTGACATTCGCAGGCACCAGCTCAGAAAATGACACTGCGTGGAATTTAGAAGGTATTATAGAGGTGAGCCCTGCACATAGTGAATCACTGGGCATGAGTGGGCTGCAGCCAGGCCAGGGAGAAAGGGTAGCTCAGGTGTCAGCTCCCCGAGGGCCGGTTCATGCATGAGTTCTGCTGCACAGGACTCAGATGATAGCCTTGATGGGCATGCACACAGAAATGCTAGGTGCAATGGCAAGGCTGCCAGAGAGTCTCTTGTCAGTGTCAAGGAGCATGGAGGAGACCATCTCCAACATTGGATGGGGCTTTGCACAGAGCTTGGAGCCCATGATTTCCAGGATGGAAATGATGGACAACTCCAAGAGAGACCTTGTGGACCCAGCCATGATGCTGCGTGTAATGGATGATGTTGCAGCTTCCATTGCAGCACAGGCGGAAGTGACCCAACCTCTCAGTGCTGCAGTGGAAGCTCAGACTGCTGCCATCATGGCTGGGTTTACGAGTGTGGAAAGGGGCTTGTAGGGTCTCAGCACTCCAGAAATCTGTCCCCGAACAGATGGCTAGGAATGCTGATGCGCTGCCCCAGGGGAGTGGCAGTGGCTCCATGGAGCAAGAACCTGCTGTTCTCTCTCAGAATGACAGCATTGGTACTTCCACCACTGCCACTCCGCCAGGGGACTTGCTGCTGCCTGTCAGCCAGCCAGCCCAGACTGCTGCCGCCCATGCCGAGGTAGTGCAGTCAACAGCCGGGCCTTCTAGGCTCAGAGCTGCTCGAGGTTGTCCTGTAAGGCATCTGCAGTCTCCCCCACTGAAAGTCAACAGCCTTCTATCAGTCATTATGTAGCCATTGGGGGTGCACTTCGTAGAAGCGCGAGAGTAGGAAAAGCAACACCAAAGACAGACACTAAGGGAATGCACAAGGGTGATTAGTTGATTTTGTTATTTTCATTTCGATTTGATAAATTTATAAATGATGTTTGTTTTCTGGTGGCTCTCATTTCAGCTTTGTGCCCAGGAGGATGCTGTGATGTTCCGTGACAGAGGGATGTTAAGATGGGGAAGTGGTGAGCAACGGGGATCTGTAGTTTCATTCATTGGAACCAGAGTCTGATGAGGCGCTCACGTACAGCCCGTCCAGATCAGGGATCTGCTGCCTGCCTCTTCCTCTTCCTTCTCCTCCGCCTCTTCCTCCTCTTCCTTCTCCTCCTCTTCCTCCTCCTCCTGAGGTGGTCCCGTAATCCATGGTGGCAAGGGCTGTGCCCTCATGGTGACCAAGTTGTGGAGCATGCAGCAGACCCCCCACTAAATGGGACACCTGCTCCGGTGAGTACTGGAGGGCTCCTCCCAAGCGGCCAAGGAAGCTGAACCGCTGCTTGAACACCCCGATGGTCTGCTCAATGAGGTTCCTTGTGGCAGCATGGCTCTCATTATATGATTGCTGACCACGAGTGGTGGGGTTGCGGAGGAGAGTCATCACCCAGGTGCAGAGCGGATAGCCCTTGTCTCCTAGCAGCCACCCTCGGGTATGACGTGGTGGCTGGAAGATTGCTGGCACACCGGACTAGCGCAGGACGAAGGCATCGTGACTGCTGCCAGGATAACGGGCATTCACCATCATGATGCACTGGGTGTGGTCGCACACCAACGGCACATTAAGTGAGTGGTAGCCTTTGCGGTTACGGAACATCTCAGGATTGGTATGTGGTGCCTGCAAAGCCACATGGGTGCAGTCGATGGCGCCCTGCACCGTGGGGAAGCATGATATCCTGACAAAGCCACATGCGCGCTCCTCCTGCTTCTCTCTGTTCAGAGAGAAGACAATGAAGTCCCTTCTCCTAGAGTACAGAGCATCTGTGACCGCCCGGATACAGCGATGGACGGCGAACTGGGAGATATTAGTTATGTCTCCTGCTCCAGACTGGTATGATCCGGTGGCAAAAAAATTGAGGGTCACGGTGACCTTGAGGGCCACTTGCAGAGCCGTCATCACTATGCTCTGAGGCTGCAGGTCTGGTTGCAGGAGGTGGCAGAGTTCTGTGACCACCTCCTTGGTGAAATGGAGCCTCCTAATACACTGCTCCTGGCTTAAGTGCAGGTAGGAGCAGTGCTCTTGGAAGACTCTAGGTGGGTAAGGCCACCTGCTGAGAGCTCTCCTCCTCCTCCCTCTGTGAGTATCTTGTCCTCTGCTACACTACCTCTGCTCCATCTCCCTGTCATACTCGATTGCAATGGGGACTGCAAGTAGAGCCCCCATGACTGGGAGCAAGTGGTTTGAGCAGAAGCCTTTAAATGAAAAGCAAGGCATTCTCCACTTGTAGCACACTCCCTGTCACCTCACCAACTTTAAACAACTCTAGAAAGTTCCAAACATTTGCACAAACTTACACAGAGCCAGTAGAAATGAGAAAGCAAGTCAGCTGCAAGTTGTTGATGATCCCTTTAAATAGTGCTGGTGTGGGGTCCTTCCTGCTGCCGAACATATGGTAACTGTTCATGATTTGGAGAGGGCATTGAATGGAGTGGTGGCATCCAAAATAGCAGATCGTGCGTCAAATCAGCGTTGCACTCTCATTGATGTCACGATCTGCCTCATTTCCATTTTTGCAGTCAGCGCAGGCAATAGCAGCACTGCTGACCTGCCCAAAATGGCAGCCGCCGCGGAACCCACCACCATTTTTTCTTCCAAGCTGGCCTTAACAGCCGGCGCTAAAGGCCCAATTTCCCAGTCCTAGAATTTTCAGCGAAAAGAGACACAGCTCCACCACAACTGCTCCAATCTTGCCTTTCGCTTCCTGGTAGCGCCATCCCACCCGGTATCTTCCTGACAGCTCGCTACCTTACAGCTTCATGCCTCGATACAGGCTTACAGATTGCCTGTGAAGCAGATGATCTGGTTACATGCTACATTTGTACATGCTACACTACAACAGTGTCCATCCAAATACATGGAATCTTTTCGACAAGCTTGACACAGCCATGAGTATATAACTTTCTTTATGGGGTTAGTCTAAGATAGACACTTAGGCCCCTATATTGATGGGGGGGGCAGTTTGGTAATCGGTGGGGGGGGGGGGGGCAGACTTTCAGTTGCATGCTGTGGAGTTTTAACTGCAACTTTTTTTAAACAGGATCCATGCCTGTAAGTCAGCCTAATTGACAGGCTTGGTTTCCAGTCGGGCGGGGAGTACTCCGGAGAGGGCAGCAGCCATAGGTAAGGAGCCTGGAACTGCTAGTGGGAGCTTGGGGGTTTGTCCGATCCGAGTGGGTCTTTGGATGGGGAGGGGTTCCGATAGTGGGGTGTGAGGGTGTGGGTTTGATGGTGGGAGGGGGGTGCGGGGGAGGGGTGGTCCGATTCAAGGGAAGCAGGTAAGCTTGGGGGACATGGTTTGTGCCTGAAATTTCTTTAGGAAAAAGAGCCCATTAAGTTAAAAATAAAATGAAGATAAAAAGGCAATCCCCAAAGTAAAGTGTAAAATCACTTTACACCTTTTTGTTCCTACATATTTATGACCACCTACTTCTATCTCTATAACATTGTCCATCTCCGCCTCAGCTCATAGAATCATAGAAATTTACGACATCTGCTGACGTCCCCTTCAACCAGCACCCCTTTGCTCGCTGATCTATATTGGCTTCCGGTCCAGCAACCCCTCGATTTTATCATTCTCGCCCTTGTTTTCAAATCCCTCCATGGCCTCATCCCTCCTTATCTTTGAAATCTCCTCCAGCCCTACAACCCTCTGAGATATCTGTGCTCCTCCAATTCTTGCCACTTGTGCATCCCCGATTTTCATCACTCTGCCGTTGGCGCCTTCAGCTGCCTCGGCCCTAAGCTCTGGAACCTCCTCCCTAAACCTGTCCAACTTTCTACCTCTCTCTCCTCCTTTAAGGCACTCCTTAAAACCTACCACTTCGACCACTCTTTTGGTCAGCTGTCCTACTATCTCCTCATGTGGCTCTGTGTCAAAGTCTGTTTGATAACGGTCCTGTGAAACGCCTTGAGACATTTTACTACATTAAAGGCGCTATATAAATGAAAGTTGTTTTTGTAATATTTTATGGTAATTAACTTTAATATATAGTGAGACTGTGCTGATATTTCCACTGAACATCTGAAAAGCATAACATTTTGTAAACAATTCATAGCTGAATGGGTGAAAAATATAATAGTACTATAATCAATTCACTGTGTGCACAATAAGGACATATAAGCCTAGAAATGTGATTGTGCCACACCCGTTTTTCAGGAAGAGCGCGTTGGTTACAAGCTGGAAGTACACCATCCGCCAAATTGAATTGGGCTTCTCCGTAGGCATCCAGGTTGCACACCGGAGCTGTTTACAATAATAAATAAAATAAACATTTGTTGTAGGACTCTTTTTGATATTGAGCTGACCCAGAGCCTGACTCACCATGGGACAAAATCGTCCAGCAACTCTTGGCACTAACAGGCAGGAAGGAGCCTATTTAAAGGGATCATGGAGTACTTGAAGGTTAGTTGCTGGTTTGTCATTTCAGTCTGCTGGTTAATTCTGGGCATTTTTTGGCCTGTTATCAGACTCTGGAGAGTAAAATTTGACTGCTGTGGACAAGATTTTGCTGGTGCTGCACTGGAGTGGTGTGGGTAGTGCGGCTAAAGGTGGTGAAGGTGTGAATAGAGAGTAAGAGAGCAGGATTGTTACCTTGACAACTCTGGTGAGGTCATTGAACACCTTTTACGATTTCAACCATGTCTTGGGAGCTAAGCTCCTGGCATTGAGCTGCTCTGCGATGTCTTCCTGTTGGCGATGGAGTTGTTGCCTGGACAGCTTTCTCCCCCAAGGTGGGAGAGAATCTCCCTCCTCCTGTTCATTGCCTGCACCAGAGTCTCCAAAGCAACATCTAAAAGAGATTGCTGCAGAGGTAGTGGATGCATTGATTGTGATCTTCCAAAATTCCCTAAATTCCAAAATGGTCCCAGCGGATTGGAAGGGAGCAAATGTAACCGCTCAATTCAAGAAAGGAGGGAGAGAGAAAACAGGGAACTACAGGCCAGTTAGCCTGACATCAGTCATTGGGCAAATGCTAGAATGCATTATCAAGGAAGTGGTAACAGGTTACTTAGTAATATAATTAGGCAGAGTCAGCATGGTTTTATGAAAGGGAAATCGTGTTTAACAAATTTATTAGAGTTTTTTGAGGATGTAACTAGCAGGGTAAATAAAGGGGAACCAGTGGATGTAGTATATTTGGATTTCCAAAATGCATTCAATAAGGTGCCACATAAAAGGTTTACATGCAAGGGCTCATGGAGTTGTGGGTAAGATGTTAGCATGAATAGAGGATTGGTTAACAGACAGAAAAGAGAGTAGGGATAAACAGGTCATTTTCAGGCTGATTGCCGCAAGGATCAGTATTTGGGCCTCAGCTATTTACAATTTATATTAATGACTTAAATGAAGTGTAATGGACCCAGGTTTGCTGATGATACAAAGCTAGGTGGGAAAGTAAGCTGTGAGGGGGGCACAAAGAGCCTGCAAAGGGATATAGACAGATTAAGTGAGTGGGCAATAAGGTGGCAGATGGAGTATAATGTGGGGAAATGTGAGGTTGTTCACTTTGGTAGGAAGAATAGAAAAACAGAATATTTTTTAAATGGTGAGAAACTATTAAATGTTGGTGTTCAGAGAGATTTAGGTGTCCTTGTACAGGAAACACAGAAAGTTAGCATACGGGTACAGCAATTAGGAAGGCAAATGACATGTTGGCCTTTACTGCAAGGGGGTTATAGTAGAAGAGTAAGGAGGTCTTACTACAATTGTACAGGGCTTTGGTGAGACCACACTTGGAGTACTGTGCACAGTTTTGGTCACCTTATCTGAGGAAGGACATACTTGACTTCGAGGCAGTGCAACAAAGGTTCACTAGATTGATCCCTGGGATGAGAGGATTGTCCTATGAGGAGAGATTGAGTAGACTGGGCCTATACTCTCTGGAATTTAGAAGAATGAGAGGTGATCTCATTGAAACATGCAAGATTTTGAGGGGGATTGACAGGGTAGATGCTGAGAGATTGTTTCCCCTGGCTGGAGAGTCTAGAACTAGGGGGCATAGTCGCAGGATAAGGGGTCGACCATTTAAGACTGAGATGAGGAATTTCTTCACTCAGAGGGTTGTAAATCTTTGGAATTCCCTACCCCAAAAGGCTGTGGATACGTAGTCATTGAGCATATTCACGGCTGAGATGCATAGATTTTTGGACTCATGGGGATTCAAGGGATATGGGGATCGGGCGGGAAAGTGGAGTTGAGGTCGAAGATCAGCTATGATTTTATTAAATGGTGGAGCAGGCTCGAAGGGCCGTATGGCCTACTCCTCCTAATTCTTATGGCCTTCTGTAGTGCAAGATCTTTCAACCACTTCAGCTATACTCTCTAAAACAAGGATTCTCAACCTTTTTGCTTCTCAGGCCCCCCTCCTGTATTATAAAAATTCCATAGACCCCCTGTAACGCAACACAACTATGTTTTCTGTATGAAAATTCTCTCAGCACAGCTCCCATTCCCCATGTTACTGCTGCTGCTGCTATCCCGGCACTGCAGAGAATACTGGTCCCCTCGCCCATCCCACTCCCTCGTTCCCTCAAGATGAGCCCCAATCACCTGATTCCCCAGTCTCCCTCTTACCCCTGACTCCCTCACCGATTGTTCCTGGCACTTCAGCCGGTCCCGGTTCTCTGCTTGATTGTCAGTCAAACAATCTTTAATCCCCCATCTCCAATACTTGTATAACTAATAAACAAAAGTGTACAATGAAAATGAAAAAACACAATCTACCCCAAAGGGCTGTGAATGTGTAGTCGTTAAGCATATTCAAGGCTGAGATAGATTTTTGGACTCTCGGGGAATCAAGGGATGTGGGGATAAGGCGGGAAAGTGGAGTTGAGGTCGAAGATCAGTCGTGATCTTCTTGAATGGCGGAGCAGGCTCGAGTGGCTGTATGGACTACTCCTGCTCCTAATTCTTATGTTCTTATGGGGCACGCTCTGCAGGTCTTGCTGCCATTTTTCTCTTCAGAAGCTTTCCTTGTTGTCTACAGCCAGAGTGCACCTGCCCGTTAAGAGGTGCTTGCTGCCTTCACATGGAGTCAGAGACGCTTTGGGGAGAAATTCATTATAGCCCTGTTTGGGGTGCTAACTTTTAAAAGTTGAAAAAATTAGCGCCAGGCACTAATGTTTCTCAACTTTCAAAAATTCAAGTGCTCCACTTCCTTTCTGGAGTGCAACAGGCAGCAGGCAGGGCGGTAGGTGTGCAGCGCTACACAATGGGAAGGGCGATCGCTGATGGCTCTGCAATGGAAAGCAACTTACCTGGTCCCCGATGGCAGCCGCGATCCGGCCCGATGCACTGCAGCAGAGTGCCGGGCTGATCGAGCGCTGGGGAAAAAAAGGGAAAAAAACAGAAAACGAGCATTTGATTATTTTTTTCCTACCTCGGCCACCTCGCCTTTAAGTATCGCCGCCAAAGCGCCCAGCCTCCCGAACAACGCCTCCTGCACCCGGCGAAACCTGAGTTCGGGTCCGGGGCGGTACACACGGCGATGACGTCACGATCTCTAGGCGAAGGAGATCGGGGCGCAACGCCATACCGCTGCCACAAACCTTCTGCCGAATTTAGCGGGAGGCGATATTCTCGCCGCACCTGGGCGGTAAGTGGTTAGCGCCCCGTTATCGCCCTCGGAGGCGATAACGGGAAGCACAAAGGTACCCAATTTCTTGCTCCTCAAACTGGCACAATGCCAATGAGTAGTGTGGGTAGTGCTGGCTCCATGCCTTCTAATGATAATGAGCATGCAGCACAACTACTATGTACTGCATGCTGCCTGGGACAACACCAACTGACACCCACTGCATGACCGATTTTGGACGCGATCGAATTTCTAGGCCATAGAATGGCAGCAATGCTTCAAATTGTAGTGAACCATTGTTGAATTTAGGTAATTGCAAATTGGTAGCCGTTTTATACCCCACCTGATTTTCTTTTCCGAAGACTAATTTCACCCCTAGTTGTAAGATGGAACTATTACAATCTGGCATTACATTGCTAAGTAAGCAGCATTTTAAGAAAACATATTATTAGGCGACAGACACATGATGCTTTTTGTGGCAGGACTATGAAGATAAGGGGCGATCTTTCTGCACAAGATGTTGTTGCAACTACTGAACTGCAATTGACCCTCCACTAAGACACATTTATTCTGAATCCTCTTTCATGTTGACAGCACTCACTACCAAAGCAAAAGATATTCATTTTCCATGACAGAGTCTGAATGTCCCAATCACACTTCCCTGAATTGCTCTCAAAGTGTCAATAATGTTGCCTTGCAACGTCATAGCTTTCTGAGGAAAAAAATAACATTTGCTTTTCCTTCTATTGGAAAGAGTTTTTCACTCGGGAATGATGCTAAATTGTAGACAGTTTGTTCTGTCAAAGAGCTATAGAAATAACAGGAAAAGATACTATCAAGAACTTCTCTTTTTTTCTCATATGCCAATGCAAGTTCTTTCTTTTCATATCAACTTTCTTGTCCTCAGGCCAATGAATTACCCTTGAGGTGTAGTCATTGCTGTCTTGTAAACATACACAGCAGCCAACTTGCATACAGCAAGGTCTCACAAATGAGATAAATGACCAGCCATTCTGTTTTGGTGTTGTTATTTGAGAGATGTACCTTTGACCATAACTCCTATTCAATGTTTGCTTCTGTTCATATAGTCCCATGGGTTCTTTTACATCTGGATAAATAGACAGAGCTTTAGTTTAAGATTTCCTCTGAATTACATAGAATTTACAGCACAGAAACAGGCCATTCGGCTCAACTGGGCCCTGCTGGTGTTTATGCTCGACTCGAGCTTCCTCCCACCCTCTTCATCTAACTAACAGCATAACCTTCTATTCCTTTCTCCCTCGTGTTCATCTGGCTTTCCCTTAAATGCATCTATTTTATTCGCCTCAACTACTCCTTGTGGGAGCGAGTTCCACATTCTAAACACTCTCTGGGTAAAGAATTTCCTCCTGAATTCCCTACTGGATTTAATAGTGACTATCTTATATTTATGTCCTCTAGTTTTGGTCTCCCCCCACAAGTGGAAACATCTTCTCAACGTCTACCCTATCAAACCTTTATATATCAAACATAGATGGTAAAAAGGTACTGAAGTGTCAGCCTTGGTTATGTGATCAATGACCTGGAGTGGGGCTTGAACCACATCCTTTTGTCTCAGAGTCAAGAATGTTACCACTGAGTCAAAAATGGCACTCTAACAGGGGCATAACTCAAAAATGTTAATTTGTTGCAACACCTTTGAGCTATTTAGTTAAGGTCCACAGCGGTTCATATGAATAGTCTTTTCAAAAGCTACATAATCATACAATACTGACTTCCCTCTTTTATAATAGGTTGAAAAAGTCTGAGTTCAGAGTTTTGTGCATACAGTGGATCGTGATTTACTGTGTAGTGTGTGAAATACATTCACATAGGAAGTGCAGAGTCATTTAAGGCTTTAACTTTCAGGGATTTTTTGGCTTATCACTTTCTGCTGTTTGTTGTCAATTATGTTGATGAAATCAGATAATTTGACAGAGTGACTTAGAAAGTCTCACTTGCTTAATTCTATATATTGTGTACATTTCAATTGCTAAATGTTTTTGTGTCTCTCACAGTATCAATTATTATATAATCTTGAAATGCAGATTCCCCATTATTGGATATCATCTATCTAAATGAAGTCTTGATGGCAAAAAAGTGCATATTTTGTACTGATTCTACCTGGTCTATTACGTGATCAATTTTCAACAAACAGATTGCATTTTTGCTGTCTGATAAGTATGTGCTCAGTAAAGCTATGACTCAACAGAACTCCTGCTGCTTCTTGGAAAATTGGGTTTTGAGCTGCAGGAGGGAAAGAAAGAGCTTGCATTTATATAGCGTCTTTCACATCCTTAAAATGTCCCAAACAGATTTACAGCCAATGAATTACTTTAGAATGTGTTCATTGTTGCTCTGTAGAAAACATGGCAGTCAGTTTATGCACAGCAAGGTCCCACAAGTAACAAGAAGATTGAGTAATTAATCTACTTTTTAATGGTGTCGATATAGAAATAAATGTTGGCCATGACACTGGCAGAACTCTCTTGTTAGTCACTGAATGGTGCCATGGGATCTTTTACGACCACTAAGCAGGCAGATGTGCCCCCGATTTAACATCTAATCTGTAAGACAGTACCTCTGACAATGCAGCACCCCATCAGTTCTGCACTGAAGGTGGACTTCAAGTTATCAGTAACTCACAAAAGAACAGTCTAAAAATGAATTGCAGACATAATATAGGTTTGTAGGAAAAGCAGAATAGCCCACATAAGCAAAATGTACAAAAGCATTGAGCCATTTATTTTTTTTTACAATGTATTGAAAATTTACATCATAGATCCATACATTTTACAAATTCTTTTTTTCATAAAAATATATTTCTTTACAAAAGAAATTTTTTATGCATCTAATTATAATAAACATGATACAGAGGAGTAAGGAGGTTGTACATGAAATTTGTTTCAGGTACAATTTAAAGTTTGTTCTAATTTCAGTGGACGTACTTTGTTTATTGCAGTCACTTATGGTATACAAACCTGGGCGAGCAGGAACATACGTGAGACAATTTGAAGAAAAATAATTGCCGTTAAATTTAATACAGCTTCAGATGCATTGTAAAATTCCTACAGTTGAATGTATTCAATTTTTGTGATTAAAGGTAAATGGATCTTAAAGCCCAATGCTAGGTTTTTGACTGGAAAAAAATACACTCATAGGACATTTTAGGAGCAGCAACCTTGGCCTCAATTAATTTTTGGTAGGCACAGTGCATACATTACAGTTACAACAATAGTAATATCTCCAGTTAATTGATAATCCTTTCAGCAAAATAAAACAGATTATTTTAGTTTGATTGTACTTCTGTTCTTAAATTTTCATGCAAATCGTTTTCTAACACAGTGGTAATAATCTTTTGTGTGTAATGAGATGAGCTTTAGAGTATGAACAATTGTTAAATAGAGATGGAAGATGGAGACTTGTTGCTACTGCAATGTATAGTATGTCATGGCTCTACTCTTTAAGGCAAATGTTAAGAAGATGACCAATAGGAAGTGTCGGGAGTCATGTGGAGTATGGCTGCCATTAGAACAGTAGAATAAACATTTGAAACGAAGATGAGCTCTCAGACACATCACTATCATCCATGCAAGAGATGCATTTCTTGTCTGTCATTAGTAAACACACTCATAATTTACTAACGTCTACTGTGTAGATGTACAATGGGAAAAAAGTATGTATTTTCTTAATTAGAGAATGGGCAAGAAAAACAGCTGGCTCAGGTGATACCCCCTATAATCGTGGTCTATATTTTTGCACTCTCCACCTTACAAAACCCCAATCAGATTTAAACAAATAAGCTTGTTCTAATTACAACACACACATCCATAATACCATGAGTATCGATAGTGCAAAATGCATGACATCCACACCATAAATCACTTAATGTTGAAAGTGTCCAGATGAACTGTAGTAAGCACGTACATAAGACTGTAACGTTATTAGACAATAAATAAAATGGTTTGCTGTAAAATAAACACAATCGAGTAATTAAATAATAATGAAGCATGCAACATATCATGCATATGCGTTACTTGAAAATATGAATATATAGTATAAATAGTTCTCATTTTATTCTGTGGCAAGAATTCAACATTTTGTACGAAGAATACAAATTCAAATCAAAGAATGGAGAAAAAAATTAAATAGATGAAGAGATTTTTCTCGGCAATCAAAAAAGACTGGTAGTGTTCCATAGAAATCTGTTTAGTGAGTACCACACTGGCCGCTTTACAGTCAGGTATTTAAAATCAGTTTTGCAGTTGTTCCTTATAAAGTTTTTTTTACACCAGAAAGCAAAACCTGTAATAATCTTGACTATACAGTACTTCACAGTCTTTGTTACATATTCAGTGTCCCAACCTTCATGCCAAATCCTAGCCCCCATTGTTTGTAACATTGAAAGCAGAGGTTCAGTGTTCCTCAAGTATCTGCAGTTTTCTTCTGAGAAAGTATTTAGCATTTTTTTTTTGAAAAAATTGTGGCTAAGCACTCTTAGAGTGCAGCTAAAGTTGCTGAAAAGCTCTCCAGTAACAGAATGAAGAGCAAATCTGTTCCAAACTGGGTGAGCCATGAAAACATGTTCTTTTTTTCTGGTTCTTCAGATAAATCTGGTACATTAAATTCCTGAAAAGTGTGCTTTAAATAGCAGTGAACCAAATGTGCATTGTACATAAGTTGGTTTAGTCAAAATCTAGATGTCCCAAGGATGCAAAGCGCTAGATGTGTATCAGGCTATGTAATCAAATAATGTCCCTGCCTTATACCATTGTACAGACTGTGTTGAGATTGGGGTCGAATCGAACTGCCTTGCCTTCTGCTGACTTTGCATTTGTGTCATACATTGGATTTTCAAAAGCTGCTTGACCATTATTGTTTTCATGTACAGAGCAGCCAGTATACTGTGTCTTAGGTGCAGTCCTGTAGAGAAAAGGAGAAAAATTACAACTTCAAATCTAAGCTCAGGGCACAATATCATTAGAATCGAATCATACAGCACAGGAGGCAGCCATTCGGCCCACTGTTCATGTGCCAGCTCTCTGAAATAGCTACCAATTAGTTTCACTCCCCTGCTCTTTCCCCATAGCTCTGCCAAGTTTTCTTTTTTAAGTACATATCCAGATCCCTTTTGAAAGTTACTATTGAATCTGCTGCCACCATTCTTTCAGGCAATGCATTCCAGATCATAACAACTCGCTGAGTCAGAACATTTCTCCTCATCTCCTCACTGGTTTTTTTGCCAATTGTCTTAAACTGTGTTCTCTGGTTACCAATCCTCCTCTCAGTGGAAAGAGTTTCTCCAATATTTTTCTCCAATATTCCAATTTTTTCCAATACAGTTTCTCAATACAAAGTAATATTTAGAAATGTGCATAAAATCAGATTCTTACATTGATATATTTTATTAGTTCTATTGAAATTAACACATCTGATATATTCAATGAATTATTATCAGGAGACTGTCAGATTACAGCACTATTTTAAAGAGCCTCTCTGTAATTTGTCCCCTTGCTTACTGCTATCCAAGAGAACTACAGGTGGTTGTGACTTTAGCCATAAGGTATTATCAATAATTAGTCTCATTTAACAAAATTATATGTAATTACATTGTGATTTTTCAGTTTTGCAAAGTTAATTGAGGTGTGATCTTGTTAATGTGTTTTATTTGATTACTAATCAGCAACTTATTATTAGTCATGGTAGAGAAGTTAAATGTGCTTTAAAACACAGGGTTTGATATACAGGAAACTTTCGTTTATCCGGCATCGACGGGACCGGCGTGGTGCCGGTTTATCGAAAGTACCGGATAACAGAGAGTTATATCTACCGAGGCTATTTTTAACAAAGAGACTCCAAGCAGCACGGGAGAATCTACTCATGCTACTGCAATGTTTCGGACTTGCGACAGCGCCAGGAGGCCGAGTAGTGGCACTTTTGAAAAGTACCCCTACTGACTAAATCGGCGTTCGCGGACTCAGACTCGGACTCGGGATCGGCAACATTGCCGGTTATTTGAGAGGATTTTTCGGAGCACTCGGCGTTCGCGGAGACTCGACTGCGACTCGGCAACATTGCCGGTTATTTGAGAGGAGTTTTCGGAGGATGATTTTTGCCGGTTAAGCGAGAATTCCGGATATTTGGGTGCCGGATAAACGAAAGTTTCCTGTATTTGGGGGGATTTTCGGCAGTGCGTTCAGGCGCTAACGATCCTCCGAGGTGGCCAAGATGGAGTCTTGATCTGAAACGCCGGTTTAGCCCACGTGTAGAGCAAGATGCCAACTTGGTAAAGGAGTTGGATCATGTGCTAAGAACGGCTGCCCGGAGGCTCGTTAAGGAGCTGATTGCCACTTAAAATGCCTGCTAGCGCTCATTAAGGCGGCTTCACAGCATTTTGGTGGCTAGCGCTTGTCCTAAGAGCCACCAGCTGTTTGGGAGTAAACAAGTTGTTGATGCGGATCCCAAGCAGTACTTAAAGGGATGTCACCATTTTATGTTCAGTTGCTGCTAGTACTGTGATGAGGACCTCTGAAACACATCAGGAGACTTTCCGGGACACTTTGCAAGACTTCAACAGTCTAGCAACATTTATTCTGCAAATTCTCTGAGGACTTCACCTAAAAAGAGTAATTGTTGTGCTACTCTACCTCATTGGACACCTTATAGGAGTCACCAGGAGAAAGGGAGTGATTGGTTATGGGCATCTTGCTTGGGGTCCCCCTTGGTCTGGATGAGGAATGAGATGAGGACATGAGGCCAGGCATTGCAGCACGAGCTGCTGGAGAGGAACAGGAGGGCGAGGTGGTGTCCTTTCTCCCCTGTGGGTACAAGACATCCCTTCTCCTCTGGACCTCCTCCACCAGAACTTCCAGTGCTGCATCCGAGAACCTGCACGACCTCTCCTTCAGCCCCATAGCCATCCTGCAACGTGCTGCTGTGTGTCAGCCAGAGTACTCTACACCTTCAGTATAAGTGGGTGCGAGGAGCCCACATATACTGCTCCATGAAAATTGCGTCTAATCAGCACTTGCTAAACCTGCAGGTTTCTGGTTTAGGACCACCAGGCAAGTTCAAATTATGGTAATCAGCAATTAGGACCAAAATTGTGTGCTAAATCCAGACTTTCAAAGAGGCTAGTCTTATTAGCACTGCACCCATGTAGTGCCTGCTTTCACCCTTTGGCAAAAATAATCCCCACTGTCTTCTGCCATACATAATATGAACACTGTTATTTTTGAATATTTAGTTAAAATTGATTTATAATTGTTAGAGAAATGTTAGTTGATACCAACCTTTGTTTATAAAGATAAAACCCGAATCCTGCAAATATAAGAGCAAAAAAAGGCACAAGGATGGCGATGGCCACAGAGCTACTATTAGTACCGTGTGGTTGATTGGGAGAATTTGAACCATGAGTTGAGTTCAGACCTGTAGCAGAAAGATACACATATGAGACATAAGAAAGCAGCAATCATACTGTCAGAAACCTGCTGGTCCAAATTACAGCCTACAAGTTCCTCCACATCTCAGAGAGAAATTGGTTTCACATATAATTTGATCTGCACTTTTATTTTCACATTTTCTAAATATTAAAATGATTGCTGTTAAATTTAGTTTCATAACTGGTCAACATTCATACAATGAACATCAGCTTTACTGATAGATTTAATAGCCCAATAACAACAACAACTTGTATTTATATAGTGCCTTTAACATAGTAAAACGTCCCAAGGCGCTTCACAGGAGTGTTACAAGACAAAAAATTTGATACTGAGCCACATAAGGAAAAATTAGGGCAGGTGACCAAAAGCTTGGTCAAAGAGGTAGGTTTTCAGGAGCGTCTAAAAGGAAGAAAGAGAGGTAGAGAGGGGGAAAGATTTAGGGAGGGAATTCCAGAGCTTAGGGCCTTGGCAGCTGAAGACACGGCCACCAATAGTTGAGCAATTATAATCAGGGATGCTCAAGAGGGCAGAATTGAAGAGCTCAGATATCTTGGAGGGTTGTGGGACTGGAGGAGATGACAGAGATAGGGAGGGGCAAAGCCATGGAGGGATTTGAAAACAAGGATGAGAATTTTAAAATCGAGGCGCTGCTTAACTGGGTGTCAATGTAGGTCAGCGAGCACAGGGTTGATGGGTGAATGGGACTTGGTGCGAGTTAGGACACGGGCAGCCGAGTTTTGGATGACCTCAAGTTTACGTAGGGTAGAATGTGGGAGGCCAGCCAGGAGTGCGTTAAATTGTCAAGTCTAGAGGTAACAAAGGCATGGATGAGGGTTTCAGCAGCAAATGAGCTGAGGCAGGGGCGAAGACGGGCGATGTTATGGAGGTGGAAATAGTTATGGCATGGATGTGTGGTCGGAAGCTCATTTCAGGGTCAAATATGACACCAAGGTTGCGAACAGTCTGGTTCAGCCTCAGACAGATGCTAGGGAGAGGGATGGAGTCGGTGGCTAGGAAACGGAAGACGGTCTTCCCAATATTTAATTGGAGAAAATTTCTGCTCATCCAATACTAGATGTCAGACAAGCAATCTGACAATTGAGGGACTGTGGAGGGGTTGAGTGAAGTGGTGGTGAGGTAGACTAACTATAGCGTGGTGATATTGGGGGACTTTAATTACCCAAATATCGATTGGGATAATGTTAGAGTAAAGGGAAAGGAGGGGGAGGAATTTCTGAAATGTGTTCAGGAGAACTTCCTTGACCAGTAAGTTCTTGGCCCAATTAGGAAGGAGGCATTGCTGGATCTGGTGCTGGGGAATGAGGTGGGCCAAGTGGACCAACTGTCTGTGGGAGAACACTTGGGCAAGAGTGATCATCATATCATAAGGTTTAGATTAGTAATGGAGAAGAGCAATCTAAAGTAGAACTTCTAAATTGGAAGAGGGCTATCTTCAATGGGATGAGAGGGGATCTAGCCAGGGTAAAATGGAACCAAAGATTGACAGGAAAAACTGTAACGGAACAATGGGTGATCTTTAAGGAGGAGATGTTTCAGGTACAAGCTAGGTACATTCCAACAAGAGGGAAAGGTAGGGGAACCAAAGCCAGGGCTCCTTGGATGACGAGGGAGATAAAGAAGACGATGAAACAAAAAAAGAGGGTGTATGATGCGTGTCAGGTGAATTCTTCAAGTGAGAACCAGGCCAAATACAGTAAGTTGAGAGGGGAAGTGAAGAGGAAAATAAGACTGGCAAAAAGAGAATATGAGAATAGAATGAGAGTTAACATAAAAGGGAACCCAAAAATCTTCTACCGGCATGTAAATAGTAAGCGGGTAGTAAGAGGCGGGGTGGGGCCTATTAGGGACAAAGAAGGTGATAGATGCTTAGAGGCGAGGGCAAGGCTACAATACTTAATGAGTATTTTGTATCGGTGTTTACTAAGGAAGAGGATGCTGACAAAATATTGGTAGAAGCGGAGATGGTAGAGATAATGGATGGGGTGAAAATTGATAGGCAGGATGTACTGAAAAGGCTGGATATGCTTAGAGTGGATAAGTCGCCTGGTCCGGATGGCTTGCATCCCAGGTTGCTAAGGGAAGTGGGGGTGGAGATAGCGGAAGGGCTTGCCATAATCTTCTAATCTTCCCTAGATACAGGGGAGGTGCCAGAGGATTGGAAAGTGGCAAATGTGACACCCTTGTTCAAGAAAGGGTGTAAGGACAATCCTAGTAACTACAGGCCAGTCAGTTTAACATCAGTGGTGTGTAAGGTTTTAGAAACAATAATCAGGGAAAAAATTAACAGGCACTTGGAGAGGTTTAAGTTAATTAAGGAGAACCAGCATGGATTTGTAAGAGGCAGATCGTGTTTGACTAATCTAATTGAATTTTTGATGAAGTAATAGAGAATGTTGATGAAGGGAATGCAGTGGATGTTGTCTATATGGATTTTAAGAAAGTGTTTGACAAAGTACCACATAAAAGGCTGGTTAACAAAATTGAGGCTCATGAAATAGGAGGGTAAGTGTCAGCTTGGTTAAGAAATTGGCTTAAGGACAGAAAATAGCGAGTCGTGGTAAATGGCTGTTTTTCAGGCTGGAGGATGGTAGACAGTGGTGTTCCCCAAGGGTCAGTGCTAGGATCACTGCTTTTTTTGATATATATAAATGACTTGGATATTGGAATACAGAGTAAAATTTCAAAATTTGCCGATGATACCAAACTTGGAGGTGTGGCAAACAGTGAGGAGGATACCAATTGACTGCAACAGGACATAGATAGGTTAGCAGAATGGGCAGACAAGTGGCAGATGGAATTTAATACAGAGAAGTGTGAGGTGATGCATTTTGGCAGAAGGGATAGGGAGAGGCAATATAGACTTAATGGCACAGTTCTAAAAAGTGTGCAGGGACAGAGGGACCTGGGGGTTCATGTGCATAGATCTTTGAAGGCGGAAGGACATATTGAGAGAGTAGTTAGCAAAGCATATGGAATCTTGGGCTTCATAAATAGAGGTATTGAGTACAAAAGCAGGGAAGTTATGCTGAACCTTTATAAAGCTCTGGTTAGGCCACAACTAGAGTATTGGGTCCAGTTCTGGTCACCATACTTTAGGAAGGATGTGAAGGTCCTTGAGAGGGTGCAGAGGAGATTTACCAGAATGGTCCAGGGATGAGGGATTTTAGCTACAAGGTTAGCTTTGAGAAGCTGGGGTTGTTCTCCTTGGAGCAAAGGAGGTTGAGGGGAGATTTGATAGAGCTGTACAGGATTATGACGGATGTGGAGAGGTGTACAAGATTATGATGGGTTTGGATAAAGTAGACAGAGAAAGGCTGTTCCCATTAGCTGATGGTACAAGGACGAGGGGACAGAGATTTAAGGTTTTGGGCAAGAGATACAGGGGGGATGTGAGGAAGAACTTTTTTATGCAGCGAGTGATAATGACCTGGAACTCGCTGCCGATGAGGGTGGTGGAAGCGGAGATGATCAATGATTTCAAAAGGAAATTGGATAGGCACTTGAGGGAAATAAACTTGCAGTGCTACGGAGATGGAGCGGGGGAACAGGACTGACTGGATTGCTCGACAGAGAGCTGGCATGGACTTGATGGGCCGAATGGCCTCCTTCCATGCCGTAATGACTCAAGAGCTGGGTGTCATCAGCGTACATGTGGAAACTGATGCTGTGTTTTCGGATGATGTCGCCGAGGGGCAGCATGTAGATGAGAAATAGGAAGAGGCCAAAGATAGATCCTTGGGGGACACCAGAGGTAACGATGCGGGAGTGGGAAGAGAAGCCATTGCAGGTGATTCTCTAGCTACGATTAGAGAGCTAAGAATGGAACCAGGCGAGTGCAGTCCCACCCAGCTGGATGACAGTTGAGAGGCGTTGGAGGAGGATGGAGTAGTCAACCTTGTCAAAGGCTGCAGACAGGTCGAGAAGGACGAGGAGGCATAGTTTACCTTTGTCACAGTCAGAAAGAATGTCATTTGTGACTTTGATGAGAGCCGTTTCGGTACTGTGGCGAGGGCGGAAACCTGAATGGAGGAATTCAAACAGAGAGTTCCGGGAAAGATGGGCACAGATTTGGGAGGCGACAGCACATTCAAGGACTTTGGAGAGGAAAGGGAGGTTGGAGATGGGGTGGTAGTTTGCAAGCACAGAGGGGTCAAGGGAGAGGGGTGATGATGGCAGACTTGAAGGAAAGGGGGACAGTACCTGAGGAGAGAGAACCGTTAACAATGTCAGCTAACATGGGAGCTAGACAAGGAAGTTGGGTGGTCAGCAGTTTAGTGGGAAGAGGGTCGAGGGAGCATGGAGTGGGTCTCATGGACAAGATGAGCATGGAAGCGAAACTGGAGAACGTTGCAAGTTCAGGGCTCGGGCAGGGGGGGATCCTTATAGGAAGTTTGGCCCAGTGGGCTAGGGGAAGGAAAGGAAGTGGCAGAGGCAGCTGATTGGATGGTCTCAATCTTAGAATCAAAGAAGTCCATGAGCTCCTCGCACTTGTTGTTGGAGGTGAGGGTGAAGGAGAGAGGGGAGAGGGGTTTACAAAGCCGGTGGTTATGTTTGCATTCCAGAATGATCCTGGAATAGTGAGCAGTTTTGGGAGACGAGAGCAGGACCCGATAATGCTTTATGTGGTCCAGCCAGATCTGGCGGTGAATGGCTAAACTAATGAACAATAATCAGCAATCGCATCTTTCATAGACATTTTGGTCACTTTGATTGATTGGTCAAAATGTGTCCATTAAGCTAATTAAAATATTTGACAAACACCTTATTTTTTGATTAGTTCCTTTTCATTCTTTGCAATATATGAGTTGCAGAGATAGCACTTATTACAGCAGAGATAATTGCAAAGAGTAATTTGTTCGAACATGATTCTGCTGAGCCTTTTTTTTAATTGCTGTTGTCACGGATAACTAATTCAATGAGTTAGCTTATGGATCAGTGTAAATGTCACCAATAATAGTTGCTCTATATCACCCTATTTAAATGCTCTGCAAGTCTTACATTAAGACTAAAAACTGTAATTTTTTATTTCTATCCTATTAGGATACTTTATGACCCTGGTTTAGATTAGCAAATCGATGCTTTTTTAAAACTTTATGGGAAGATCTCCAAGATATTACAAATAGGCAACTTCAAACACACAAACAAAATCATGTTTACAAACTTGCAATTTAACAAACCAAATACAACTCAGAAGCTGCATTATAATTATATAGAAATATGCCTGATTCAAAGGAAATCTATTTTAAAATGTTTCATGTTGACACAATCTGTTTTATTTTTTATTACATTGTATCTTAGTCCTAATTTCTTAAGTCATTGATAATGAAAGTTTCACATTATGTGACGGTTGTTCCAGATATAAGGGCCCATAAAAGAAAACAAATGTTTCTTTTGGAATTAGCATGCACCAGTAATACGGAACAGTTCAGACTAGAGATTTAAGAGGTAGGAATAAGGTGGTAAAGAATTTTACAATGGATGTGGCCTCTATAGCAGTGTAACACCAGAGTTGGCACCATTTTGCACAGACTACTTTTGATTGCAACAAACTAATTACCATGTTATTAGGTTTCACATTCTCCTCCAGAGTCAAATGAAAAGAACTCAAAGGGGAAAATCAATTCAACTGCAACAAACTACCCAACAGAGAAACAGTTCAATAAAGTCGTATGTGTGAAAATATATATGCTAGCAGATCTGCCATAGTGTTACAGTAAGTTTGATGACATGCTGTTTCATAAGAATAGGAGTGTTATATCAAGTACTGCACATTTTCTTTATTCAGCTGTTAACTTGGATTTATGTTTCAGTGGTCTACTCTTTTAAGACCACAAAGTCTGTTAGCTGTGGATATCCTAATGTCAATTATAGGAGGGAAATTTGCAGATTGCTGCTGGATGTAAAATTCCAGCTTGAGGTCATTCTGCAAACTTAACTCAGCAAATACAGTTAAATTGTAATTGAATTCAGCACTGGCTTTCTCCCTTTATTATATTTTTAATAAATGCAGGGGCACATCTAGGTCTAGAAATTGGATAAGGCCCGAAAACGGGCAGGGGCACTGCCCAGCGCTATTTGCCAGCGTCGCTTCTAAATGGTGCAGGCAGCACGCAAAATTCATGCTGCCTGATCATTAACATGATTGGAGCGCTGATCCCAGCGCTAAACGCGCTGCTGATTGGCTTAGTGCTCAACGGGGGTGGGGGTCCAATATCGGGTGTAGTCTACTGGCCAATAAAGTTTGGCCTAGGCGCTCTCCACTACTTAAAGGGGAGGTGCTTTGTTGTAGAAGCACCTCATTGTCAGCTGAGAAGACACAATGGGCTGGATTTTGATACTGGGGCGGGTTGGGGTCGTGTCATCCACTTTTCGTGTTATCCACCCGACTGTAATTGGATGTGGGAGATTGATGCGATTTTCACCTAATTGGGCAATTGAGTTCCAGCATGTGGGAACCCATGAACCAATTAGTGTTTTCAGTCTGAAAGTCGCCTCTGATGATGTCATCATTGCTGCTGCATTGAAGGTCTGCAAAGACTGCCTGGCCTTTGCTGTGAGAGGACCTGGATGCAAAATGAGCAGCAGCAGCCCTAAGTCTGCTCCCAGATATTTTTGCACCACCGCTCCCAGATATGTCTCCTCCTCATCCATCCAGCCAGCAGCTGATAGTCAGCTATCCAAATGTGCTCCTGCCAGGTTTCACATTCGTGGTTCAGAACAGGCGTGCTTCACGTAGAAAAAGGGTTAAAATCACAAAGGCCTTTCAAAATGGCATTATAGAGGCAATTTAGTGCTTGTTAAGGGCCTTAACAGCCTATCCCGCCTCTTCGAGTCGGGACGGAGTCGGGACCAGCAGACATGATTTAATGAAAATTGCGTGGAAGTGGGATGGAGATGGGCTTGTGCCCGCCTGCCAATTTTCACAATTTTAACCCCCCACACGCCTCCAAACCCACCTCCACGGGTCAATGAAAATCCAGCCCAATGGCTCAACAGCCAAGAGAGAGACCCAGATGTTTTTGCGATGCTGTACTGGAGGCCTTGGTCCTGAGGGTCCAGTGACAGTGGGCTGTCCTTTACCCTCAGGGGGGCAAGAGGCCATCCAAGCTCATCACCAAAAGGATTAGGGAAGAGATTGCACAATCTGTCATGGCCACCAGTGTTGTCCCAAGGACCTAAATCCAGTGCCGCAAAAAGTTTAATGACCTCACACGGCTGGTCAAGGAAAGTGAAGGCTTCAGCAAATGCCATATCCCACCATCTGCACCACAAGACTCACACACTGCTCGATGCACCACACCACATCAATCACCTACTAGCAATCTCTAGCTATCACCACTCAGACCTCACAATCATGGCTTCACCTCACCCTCACACACTTACCACTGCTGCAGCACTCACACCCACATCTCACACCTTGCACACACTTACAGCTCTTCAACCATGGCAGGCACATCACCCAAACACATTGCACCACACTCACACACTTCCCTTTCTCGTGCAGGCAAAGGTGGCATATAACAGACACAAGCAACAACAGACCGGAGGCGGCTAAGCCAGGATTGAGACCATGACCGACCTCGAGGAATCTGTCTTTGAAATTATTGGAGGGGCGGTAACAGAGTCCATAGCCAGCGGAGAAGTTGAAACCATTGCTGATTATGACGGTATGGTCATACCTAATCCTTCTTACATTCCACTTCCCCCTCATCCCACAATCTCTTCTCACTTACAAGTTGCTGATGGTGTATGCATGGATATCTTGCTTTCCAAACCTTCCCTCACCACAACCTGACCCTTGTTTCTTTCTATTTTCAGATATCCAAGAAGTGCCACTGGTACAGCCTGTCCCTCGTCAAGAAAAAGAAAAACAGGAAGAAAAGAAGAAAAAGAAAGAAACAGCGGCACTGCATTTGACACTCGCAGACAACAGCTCAGAAAATGGCACTGCGCGAGATTTAGAGGTTAGTATAGAGGCGGGATCTGCACGTGGTGAGTCACCGGGCACGAATGGGCTGTCGCCAGGTCAGGGAGAAAGGGTAGCTAGGGTGCCAGCTCTCTGGAGGGCGGGTTCACGCACGAGTTCTGCTGCACAGGACTCAGATGATGACCTCGATGGGACAGCCCTCAGAAGAAGGGTGATGGGCATGCACACAGAAATGCTAGGTGCAATGGCAAGGCTGCCAGAGAACCTCTTGTCAGTGTCAAAGAGCATGGAGGGGTCTGGCTTCAACATTGCACGGGGCTTTGCGCAGAGCTTGGAGCGCATGATTTCCAGGATGGATAACTCCAGGAGACATTTTGTGGACCCACGGATGATGCTGGGTGTGATGTACGATCTTGCAGCTTCATTGCCGCACAGGCAGAAGCGACCCAACGTCTCACTGCTGCAGTGGAAGTGCAGACTGCTCTCCTGCAGGCTCAGCTTGCTGCCAATGCAAGCTCAGACTGCTGCCATCATCGCTGGGTTTACGAGTGTCAAAAGGGTCTTGCGGAGTGTTGCAGCAGTCCAGCAATCTGTGCTCCAACAGATTGGCAGAGTTCTGTGACCACCTCCTTGATGAAGCAGAGTCTCCTAATACAGTGCTCCTGGCTTAAGTGGAGGTAAGAGAGGAGCTCTTGGAAGACCCTAGGTGGCTAAGGCCTCCTGCTGAGAGTCCTCCTGCTCCTCCCTCTGCGAGCATCTTGTCCTCTTCTTCGCTGCCTCCGCTCCATTTCCCTATGATACTTGAGCGCGAGGGGGACTACAAGTAGAGCCCCCATGACTGTGAGCAAGTGGTGTGTTCTCCACTTGCAGCAACACTCCCTGTGACATCAGCAACTTTAAACAAGTTTCGAAAGCTCCAAGAAATGTGAAACCTAGACAGAGCCAGTAGAACTGAAAAAGAAATGTCAGCTGCAAGTTGTTGATGATGATCCCTTTAAATAGCACTGCTGGGGGCTCCTTCCTGCTGCTGAATGCTTGCTCAGCTGGCCATGATTAGGAGAGGGTGTTAAGTGAAGCGACGACATCCAAAATGGCAGATCGTGCATCAAATCAGCATTGCACACTCATTGACGTCACAATCTGCCTAATCTAAATATCTGAAGCGAGCCCAGGCAACAGCAGTACTGCCAACCTTCCCAAAATGGCGGCTGCCGCAGGGCCCGCTGGAAGTGGGCAGAAGTGAGTCGGCCGCCATTTTTTCTTCAAAACGGGCCTTAACGGCCAGCGCTCACCCGAATTTCTAGACCTTAAAGTTTGATGAACACTCTCAAAACTATTACATATCGACCCTGGTCTGCGGTCGTCTCAACTGGGTTGGCAGTGGGACGCTATGATTGGTCTCAGTATGCTTGGGCTGGAGAAGCTAAAAAGTGTGAACATCAGATGAGAATGGGATTGGGCTGTAGCTTGGGTTTGGCTACGATATCCTAATGGTTAGACAACCTGTTGGCACTTATTATGCAGGCTCATACATAGTGAATGGCCACATGAGTGAGGTACTCGAGTAGTGCTGGTACCCATGTTTCCCAGCACAAGTCACCAAAAGAATGAAGTAGGAGGTTAGGAGATTTTTTTTTTTATGTAGAAGGTTGATAGAAGCAGAAATATAGTTGCAGTAAAAATCATAAATATTCATAAATAAAATATGGCTGTAATACTACCACCTACAGAAAAAAATCATCTGCTCATATCTGAATTTACAGTACAAGCAAATATATTATTTGAATAGTAATCTTGGAGTGGTGCAATGGTGTGAAACCTGCTGCACCACAAAGTGATAAGGTGTGGGAATATTCCTTCCCAGAGAGTAATCTCCCACTGTGGTAAATCACTGAGCAGAGATCAAAAAGAGGAAAGAAAAATTGAATTGAGGGTTACCCCAAGCTACTCGGTCACATTTTTACTGTTGGGTTACATGGATTGTGGGCAGACATGGGGCCTGGGAGATAAGCCACTTAACTGGGGTTTATCTGCATTTTCAGCCTCTCAGCCAGAGATAGTGTATAGAAAAGAGGAGAGAGAAAGTAAAATCTGCTTAAGCAATGTTAGTAAGAGCAGTAATGATTTTGTTGCTGATGGCATCAATCACAGTTAAATTTCCTTAAAAAAGCACGTTTACATTTGGAAAAACAAATAAATGAGGTAGCGGTGGCACAGACTATTAGGAAAGTGGCTCTTCCCATATTTCCTCCCTCTCCCTATTCTCAGCAAGTTTGTTTGGGGCAGATACCTCATGAGATAAGGTGCCACACAAGACGTTATTAAACAAAATTAGGGCTCACGGGATTGGGGGTAATATACTAGCATGGATTGAGGATTGGTTAACGGACAGAAAACAGAGAGTAGGAATAAACGGGTCATTTTCGGGTTGGCAGGCTGTAACTAGTGGAGTACTGCAAGAATCAGTGCTTGGGCCTCAGCTATTCACAATCTACATCAATAATTTGGATGAGGGGACCAAATGTAATATATCCAAGTTTGCTGATGTTACAAAGCTAGGTGGGAATGTAAGTTGTGAGGAGGATGCAAAGAGGCTTCAAGGGGATACAGACAGGCTAAGTGAGTGGGCAAGAACATGGCAAATGGAATATAATGTGGAGAAATGTGAAGTTATCCACTTTGGTAGGAAAATAGAAAAGCAGAGTGAGAGATTGGGAAATGTTGGTGTTCAGAGGGACCTGGGTGTCCTTGTACACGAATCACTGAAAATTAACATGCAGATACAGCAAGCAATTAAGAAAGCAAATGGTATGTTGGCCTTTATTACAAGAGGATTTGTGTATAAGAGTAAAGATGTTTTACTGCAATTATATAGGGCGCTGGTGAGACCACACCTGGAGTATTGTGTACAGTTTTGGTCTCCTTACCTAAGAAAGGATATACTTTCCATAGAGGCAGTGCAACCAAGGTTCACCAGACTGATTCCTGGGATGGGGGGATTGTCCTACGAGGACTGTAAAACTGAAGTCAATGGGAATCGGGGTGAAAAGTCTCCACTGGTTGGAGTCATACCTAGCACAAAGGAAGATGGTTGTGGTGGTTGGTGGTCAATCATCACAGCCCCAGGACATCGCTGCAGGAGTTCCTCAGGGCAGTGTCCTAGGCCCAACCATCTTCAGCTGCTTCATCAATGGCCTTCCCTCCATCATAAGGTCAAAAATGGGCATGTTCGCTGATGACTGCACAGTGTTCAGTGCCATTCACAACTCCTCAGATAATCAAGCAGTCCATGCCCGCATGCAACAAGACCTGGACGACATTCAGGCTTGGGCTGATAAGTGGCAGGTAACATTCGCGCCACACAAGTGCCAGGCAATGATTATCTCCAACAAGCGAGAGTCTAACCACCGCCCCTTGACATTCAACGACATTACCATCACCGAATCCCCCACCATCAACATCCTGGGGGGTCACCATTGACCAGAAACTGAACTGGACCAGCCACATAAATACTGTGGCAACAAGAGCCGGTCAGAGACAAGGTATTCTGCGGCGAGTGTCTCACCTCCTGACTCCCCAAAGCCTTTCCACCATCTACAAGGTACAAGTAAGGAGTGTGATGGAATACTCTCCACTTGCCAAGATGAGTGCAGCTCCAACAACACTCAAGAAGCTCGACATCATCCAGGACAAAGCAACCCGCTTGATTGGCACCCCATCTACCACCTTAAACATTCACTCCCTCCACCACCGGCGTACCGTGGCTGCAGTGTGTACCATCTACAAGATGCACTGCAGCAACTCGCATCCAGTCTGTCTAACCCTGTCAGAATTTTACACGTTTCAATGAGATCCCCTCTCATTCTTCTAAACTCTAGTGAATACAGGCCTAGTCGACCCAATCTCTCCTCATACGACAGTCCTGCCATCCCAGGAATCAGTCTGGTGAACCTTCGCTGCACTTCCTCTATGGCAAGTATATCCTTTCTTAGGTAAGGAGACCAAAACTGCACACCTTCACCGCACGGACTGCAGCGGTTCAAGAAGGTGGCTCACTACCACCTTCTCAAGGGCAATTAGGGATGGGCAATAAATGCTGGCCTTGCCAGCGACGCCCAGATCCCATGAACAAAAAAAAAATATTCTCTGGAGTTTCGAAGAATGAGAGGTGATCTCATTGAAACATGCAAAATTCTTACAGGGCTTGACAGGCTAGATGCAGGGAGGATGTTTCTCCTGGCTGGGGAGTCTAGAACCAGGGATCACAGTCTCAGAATAAGGGGTCGGCCATTTAGGACTGAGATGAGGAGAAATTTCTTCACTCAGAGGATGGTGAATTTTTGGAATTCTCTACTCAAGAGGGCTGTGGAGGCTCAGTCGTTGAGTATATTCAAAACAGAGATTGTTAGATTTTTGGATATTAAGGGAATCAAGGGATATGGGGATAGTGCAGGAAAGTGGAGTTGAGGTTGAAGGTCAGCCATGATCTTATTGAATGGCAGAGCAGGCTCGAGGGGCCGAATGACCTACTCGTGCTCCTATTTCTTAAGTTCTTATGAGAGGAAGAGAAACATTAGACTGGTGGCATGGGATGTGAAAGGAGGAGAAATCAAATGAGAAACAATTCAAAGCAACTTCAGAATCATGCTTTGGCTCCACTCATTCCATATGCCAGTATCAATCTGCTTCAGACATCTCTATGCCTCTGTTCCTTGAACCACCTAGCTGTTTTGATTAGCAGGACACAATGCTTCTTTCACTTACAGTAAGAGAAAGTGAAGGATGCCATGGGAGGTGAGGACAATAAAAAGATCATATATCATAATTAGAGTGAGACAGCAGACATTACTGATCTACTCCTGATTTTATACTTTTGACATCGGCAGCAAAACACTTTTACTTGGTGCTCACTATCACCAGCAGGTAAAGGTTGGTGCAGTCGGTAGCTCTCAAAACATCTAGGTTATAATCTTCAATAAATAAAAGTATATATGATTTCCAATTCAATTGTTTAACACCAGGACCTACCTAGTCTCTGTACTCCAAACTGTCCATAATCTTCACCCTGTATAAATCCTTGAAAGACATATGTGGCACCATCAGGCTCAGCAGAAACCTGGTAAAATAAAAACAAATTATGAATAATAATGATGAAGATGCACTTTTCAAACTTTTATAATAGAGGAAAAATGTACCCAGAAAATGCCTGTTTATTCACCAGAATCATCCTCACTATAGCAGTGCGTCTTTCATTTACCACTTTGTGAGCACAATTTGAATGTGTTCCATCGAGTGGACAGCACAGAAACGGGCCACTTGGCCCAACTGGCTTATGCTCCACACGAGCTTCCTCCCACCTGAGCTGCAGTTAAAATTTTCCATTCACCAGATAACCATTATAAATGACAGAAAAACCATCTATGGAGGGTCCGTGTTGACAGCTTAACGTTAGACCACCAACCTGCAGTTCCCTGAGATACCTGGGAAATGACATTTATGTCTCAAATAGAAATAATTAAAAGTCTTTTCTGAGCCCTGCATTAATGATGTAAATCCATGCTAGTGTACTGTGCCATGCAGGAGGCAATGCATGCATTATTTAAGCATGACAGCTGGAAAAAAAGAAAGAAAATAGTCCAACTGGACCTTATATCCTTGACTACTTCCTATGATACCTATACTGTATGTTTCAATGTTGATCAGTACCTGGAAATACTTGGTCAACATCAACTCACAGGAAACTCTTTTAGGAACTACAGACAAGATTAAGGACATAGAGGGACAAGCAGCCTCTGGCTAGTTTCTGCCTTCCTTTTTTGGATTATTTCTGATATTCAGAAATGCATATAGTAACATGGATTTGCATTACTAATATAGAACTCTAGAAAGCCTTTGCGTTTTAGCCAATTAAAACATGTACATATCAATCAGTAAAAGCAGACGAGCTGATAGCATGCTCTGATTAGAAAGAAAAACATTTTAAACACATTGGCCGCGATTTTACTAACTTCGGCAGGTCTGTAGCGGGTCCTGACCTCGCTGCTGTCTCCATCCCAGCCTCTGAAATGAATTTCCCCTGATTGGGCCAGTTAAGCCCGCTCAGCGTGTTTCCCGGCCAATTAGAGGAAGCGGGTCTGGTGATGTAATTTGATGACGCGTCATCAGCCAGTTTCCTGAAAGGGACCATGGCCAACTTTATTTTGACATTTGTGCTGTCAGTGTTCTACAGCATTGAGGTGCTGCAAACACTGACAAGCACTGCACAGAGGTGCAGGGCTGCACCCAGGCTCTCCCATGACTCGCTCCATATGCTTATGCAGGGAGTCAGAGCACGCAGGGAGGTCCTTTTCCCTTCCCATGGGCGGAAGAGACTTCCCCAGGAGATCAACACAGCCTGGTTGCACATTGCAGAGAGGGTCACCAGCAGGGATGTGGTCAGTAGGACCTGGGTGCAGTGCCGCAAACGTTTCAATGGTCTCAGCAGATCACGAAATGTTAGTACAAAGCCACACTCAACCTCATCCTGCTGTACCTCTCATCATATCCCCATCACTCTGCCTTCCCTACCCTACTCCTGCACATCCTTACTCACACTAACTTACCTTGCACCTCCACCCATCCCTCTCTATCTACATTATCACATCCCCATCTCACTAGCCATCCCTCACCCTCACCCTAGAGCAATCATACCAACTAACAACACGCAAGGGTAGGCACTTGGGTCTTTTATCCAATGTTCATATAAAGTTTCTGTTAATGTGGTGTCAAACATTGAAACCTTTATTTTCAACACTTTGCGTTCTTGGACAGAGTTGTGTGCACCTTTGGAAGTGGCTTAGTGAGTTGCAGTGAATGGTGAGATATAACGGTACCTCCCGCAATGGTGAGGAGTGTGAAAGGAATGGCTTGGATATTGTAGGGATGCTTTATGGTTTTGGTGTGGGGCGGTGCCAACCTGGCACATCATGTGGCAGGCAGGGTGTACAACATCAAGTGAAGTAAATCTGGCCATGGTGAGGCCATCCCTGGCAGCAATATGCTCGGGTGCTGATGCCCTCTATCCTGTGCAGCATCAGGTGATTGTGGAGAAGGTTGGTGGTGTTGTTTTGGTGCTGATGGTGTTGGGGCTGATTGTGGTGGGATTCTGAGGACCAAGGTGAGACAGTATAAAGGGCATCCATGCTGATGGAATAGATGGCAGGTGAAGTAGAGATGACAGAAGCGATCTGTCAATGGTGAGACAGGTAATGAGTTCAGACTGGATGGAGACTTGTGTAAAGACTTGCAGCACGGTGAATCTGTTGTGGAAATGCTGTGAGGAAGTGTTTGTGGCTGAGGGAAGATATCTCTAAGGTGGGAGCTTTTACTGTACATTTGAAGCTGTCAACTCAACAGCTGATTCAATGACCACTGACCTCCTGCCTCAGTTTCACAGATGTGGTTCACGACCAGCGTGGACCCCGTGGGCGAGCTGTCAAATGCAGGTGGTGAGCTGAAATTCATCCTTAAGTGGCTCTAAACAAACCACTAATTACCTGAATTGGGTTCCCGCTGTGAACCTGCAGCTGCGTGTCAGGTCGGCTCAGCGCTGACAGACCCGACATTGGGGAAAGGCTTGTGGCGGCGGGTTGACAGTGGGGTCCTAACCTGCTGGGGAAAAAAAACACTTTCCCACCCGACCAACCACCAATCGTGCCTGCTGACCTCTTGGAAAATCTAGCCCATCAAGTTGGTGTCTGGCAAGTGGTAACGTTTACTCTCTACTTTGTGAAAGCGGGCATCTCACATAATGGCGTAGACCTTAACTTTGTGCAATAGTGTAAAACGGGTGATAGCGAGTAGGCAGCCTGTTTTATATCTCTCCCAATTTTTATTTTCATTGACTTCAATGGAAATTAAAATTGGGAGGGATGTAAAGCGGGCTGCTGACTCGCTGTCACCCGTTTTACACTATTGGACAAAGTCAAGATCTATCCCAATGGCTGAAGCAAAAGACCAGTTGTGTACTTGGGATTACTTAGTTGAGTAAACTCTCAGTTGTTCATAACTATTGTTATTTTAAGAATATAGGCAGATATTCAGTACAAAATGAGTTTGCCAAGAGGAATCCATCTGACTGAGCTCACAAGAGCATACTTACATAACCATCCATAGCCCATTTATCTTTGATCTTGCTTAGTGAAGCTTGGACAGGTGCTTTCACGTGGTACATCAGAAGCATGAGGCGTGCTTCCTGACTTTTGTAGACACCTAAAAGGGCAAAAGAAAAGGAAGAATTATACCCAGAAATGCAACAGCAGCTCCTTGAATCTGTATTAAGAAGGATAATTGGCTTTAATAAATATAGCAGGTCACATTGATGATTCATATTGACAAACATCACTGTGCTACACTCTGAGGGTGTTACAATGCAGCAGCAGGAGGGCTTGAGAATAAATCAGATATAAGGAGTTTATCAGAGATGTCCAAATCCTAAAATATGTTATCTGCTTAAAATTGTATTCTAAGCTGTGTACAACAAGAACTTGCATTTAAATTGAGCCTTTAATGTAGAAAATTGTCCAAATGTGCTTCACAAAGGCACAAAAAACAAGATGCCAAGCCAAAGGAGGAGATATTAGAAGCGGTGACCAAAGCTTGGTCAGTGAGGTAGATTTTAAGGAGGGTCTTAAAGGAGGAGAAGGAGGTGGAGAAGCAGAGGGATTTAGGGAAGGAATTCCAGAATGTGGGGCCTAGGCAGCTCAAAAGTATGGTCTTCAAAGGTGTGGCAAAGGGAGGGGGTGATGCACATGAGGCTAGAGTCAGAGGAACAAAGTGTTTGGGGAGGGAGGTTGTAGGGCTGGAGGAGTTTACAAAGATAGGAGGAGTGAGGCCATGAAGGGATGAAGCCATGATATGCACAACAGAAGTTGTAGTTGCTGCATTATCTTCAGCTGTAAGAACTTGACTGAGGAGCTGAGATAATGAATTTTTGCTGAGAGAAGGCGAGAAGGAAACAGGCTTATAACAGAGTTGGTGGTGATGGCCTGTGTCATAAATGTGCTAGAGTAACTGGAGTCTGTGGGAGGTTTATGTTGACTGCGCTGTTTCAATTAAATGTAAACTGAATTAATTTAGCTTGACTGTGCCATCTGAATTGATGGAGTAGTTGAGAAAGCTGAATGACTTGCTTAATGAGTTAGCAAATTGAGTCCTGTAAAAAGAGAACTAAATTGGTGAAAAGTAAGAAGCTACTTGAGATGCAATAGGTTGACTGTGAGAAGATGACAGAGTGAGTTTGTCTGAAATATTAGAGAGGGAGTCTCTCCTGAGTAGCGTTAATACATGTTGGGGGTGAAATTGGGTGCGGGGGTGCTAACGGGCCGCAAATGGCTTTGCGACCGGGCGTGGCGCTGACATCGACTCCTGCCATATTCGGTGGGAGTTTTGCAGTGGCGCTACGGCGTTGCGCCCCAATCTCCTTCGCTCAGAGATCATGACGTCATCACCGTGTGCATCGCCCCGGTAGCTCCCCGGACCCGAAATTGACTTCCGCCCCAGGCAGCAGCGCCAGTCTAAAACACCGATAGCTGCAGGAAGTGTGCATCGGGCAGCCGGCCGCTTCGGGTACGATGATTAAAGGCGAGGTGGCCGAGGCAAGTAAAAAAAAAACTTACCTTTCTAGTTCCAGTTTTTTTCTGCTTGAGTGCCAGGCTGATCGTGTGGGATCGCGGCTGCCTTGGTGGTCCAGGTAGCTATTTTTTAAATTGCAGAGCCTGCAGCGATGATCCTTCCCTTTAAGGGAGGGAAGGAGCCTTTGAAAGCGGCAGCGCTGCACGGCCCTAGTGTGCCGTGCTGCTGAAGTCGCCGCCCCGCTCTCCGACATTAGCGCCCTAAGAAGGAAGTGGAGCGCTTGATTTAGTGCTCCACTTTCCTCTTGGGGCGCTAAAACTCAATTTCGTGGTCGCCAGTGCTAATTAGCGCCGGGAGCTAAAGTTAGTGCACAGGCAATATTAGCGCCCCAAAATGGACGAAACCAAATTTTTTCCCCCTTGAGCCTAAAAATGACAAGGGCTAGTAGTGAGAAAATTAATTACAGGGTGAGCAATTGGTAGCATAGAAATGGCATGATCAGAAGCTATACATGTTTGGCTGGATTCTCTTAACCTCGGCGGGTTTGGTGCGGGTGATGTCGGTGGTGGGTCCCGACCCCGCTGCTGGCTCCATCCCACTCTGGAAAATGAATTTATGTTGATAGGTCTTGTTAAGCCCACTCAGCGCATTTCCCGGACCAATTAGAGGAAATGGGTCTGGTGACAGCATTCATGACGCGCCATCAGCCGGTTTCCTTAAAGGGACCATGGCCAACCTTTGTTTTGACATTTGTGCTGTCAGTGTTCTACAGCACTGAAGTGCTGCAAACACTGAATCACTGCACAGAGGTGCAGGGCTGCACCCAGTTTCACTCATGACTCCCTCCATATGCATATGGAGGGAGTCAGAGCACGCAGGGAGGTCCTCTTCCCTTCCCATGAGCGGAAGAGACCTCCCCAGGAGAACAAAACATCCTGGTTGCACATTGCACAGGAGGACACAAGCAGGGATGTCATCAGGAGGGCCAGGCTGCAGTGGCGCAAACATTTCGATGATCTCAGTAGATCACAAAACATTAGTACAAAGCCACGCTCACCTTCATCCTCCTGTGCCTCTCATCACATCCCCATCACCCTACCTTCCCTACCCTTCACATCCTTACACCAACTTACCTTGCACCTCCACCCATCGCTCTCTATCTACCTTATCACATCCCCATCTCACTAGCCACCCCTCACACTCACCCTCATCCTAGTGCAATCATACCAACTAACAACACACAAGGATAGCCACTTGGGTCTTTTATCCAATGTTCATGTGAAGTTTCTGTTAATGTCCTGTCAAACATTGAAACATTAATTTTCAACACTTTGGGCTGGATTTTCTCAATGGGAAGCTTTGGAGGCGGGACTGCTGCTTGCCGGCTTTCAATCCCGCCTCCATCTGCTTCTGGCCAACTAGCAGGATTTTCCCCTGATTGACCTTGTTAAGCCTGCCCAGTGGGCTCAGCAGGCCACTTAGGGGGAAGTCAGCGACAGAGCACGTCAACGTATGACATGCCATCTGTCAAGAACTTTTGAAAGAACAAATGTCATTGTTTGACAGCTCTGTGAAGCTGTCAAACACTGACATTCTGTGTAGTTTGATGAGTCTTTGTGTTCAGGACTCATCAAACCTTTCAACTTTGCAGAAATCACCTGGCTGTTGGTTTGAGGATCCAACAGTCAGTCTGTGATATCTACAATGGAGATGTCGGGACTCTGACTCCACAGCGGCTGAAGGCTGTAGGCAGAAACAAAGGTAAGTGAACATTTTCTAAGACTTTACACTCGCCTTACATACTTACCACTTGCACCCATCACTCACCTCTACATCGCACTTTCAGACCCTTCCGACCCCCGCAGACCTCCTACTCATCTCCTACACCCTGGCCGGGGTTCCCCGAGGTCGGGAAGCCTGCACTTCGGAACGAAAAATGGGGATAATCCTATTTTCTGCCTGTTAACTACCTGTTAACAGGCAGTTAACGGGCTTTAATCCCTTTCCCGCCTTGAGGAGACGGGACCCGGGGCAGGACGGCTTCCCGCCTCCTAGCAAGAGGGCACGGAGGCGGGTTTGCCACCCGCCCCCAAATTCTGCAACTTTACCAGCAGTCCCGCCTCCATACCCGCCTCCTCGGGGCTGACAAAATCCAGCCCTTTGTGTTCTTGGACAGATTTGTGTGCACCTTTGGAAGTGGCTTAGTGAGTTGCAGTGAATAGTGAGGCATAACAGTACCCCCCGCAATGGTGGTGAGTGTGAAAGGAATGGCTTGGTCATTGTAGGGATGCTTTATGGTGATGGTGTGGGGTGATGCCAACCTGGCGCATCATGTGGCAGCCAGAGTGTACAACGTCAAGTGAAGTAAATCTGGCCATGGTGAAGCCATCCCTGGCCTCCCGGGCAGCAATGTACTTGGGTGCTGATGCCCTCTGTCCTGTGCAGCATCAGGTGATTGCGGAGAAGGTTGGTGTTGTTGTTGGTGCTGCTGGTGTGCCTGGCGCTGCTGCTGTTGGGGCTGATCGTGGTTGGATTCTGAGGACCAAGGTGACACAGGATAAAGGGCACCCATGTTGATGGAATAGATGGCAGGTGAAGTAGAGATGACAGAAGTATTCTGTCAATGGTGAGAGATTTCTTCCAATGAGATGAGTGTGGATGGAAATGGAAAGTGGAAAGCCTGCAGAATCTGTGCTGGAAATGGACTTTAACAGCTTATGGCTGAAGAAAGTGATGATCTGTCAGGTGAGAGCTTTTACTGTACATTTGAATTTGTCAAGTAATCGGCTGCAGCAATGGCCATTCAACTCCCGCCTCAGGTTCACAGATGTGATTCCCGAGCAGCGTGGACCCCGTGGGCAAGCAGTGAAAGGTAAAAGCAAAGGTTAAAAGCATTATTAAGGTTCTGCCAACAACCCAATAATTTATTTAATTGGGTCGCCCGCCTCTGCTGGTCGGGTCAGATCGGAGGTCACACACGTGCCATTGGGAAAGGCGCATTGCGGCGGCCTGACAGTGGGGTCCCGACCCGCTGTCAAAAAAATCAAATTTCTCACCCGACCCACCACTAATCCCGCCTGCTGACCCCCCCGAAAATTCCGGCCGATGTATATAGTATGCAGAATATTCTAGATACGCAAAGTATATAGAATCAGCACACAGCCTCAGAAGGTGGTGTTGCTGAAGCAGAGGAACACTAAACTCGAGGACCAATTGGCTACACTCTGCAACATACACAGGAAGGAAAGGTTTTTGGAAGATACATTTCAGAAAGTGGTCACCTGACAAATTGAGAGGGCAAGTGAAGCAGAAGGAAGTGGATAACCACTCAAAGAAGAAGCAAGAAGAGACAGGAAGAATCCATCCAAGAAACCCCTCTGGGTCTGGATTGTCTAATAGGCATACAGTTCTTGGTATTTATGATGAAGACAAGGATGGAGGCATGGGGGAGAATATTCAAGAACAACACAAGACTGTGGAACAAGGATTTATCCTTGGGGTAAACAATAATGGCATCCATGAGAAAAGGTACATGTCAATAGTGCAAGATTCCATAATTGGGGATTAGACAGCCTGATCTGCAGCTGCAACTAAGTGTGTTGTCTCCAAAGTACCATGGTAAGTGGCATAATGAAACAGGTAAAACATATCTGGAAATGTAGGTGAGAAACTCTGGTCTAGGTAGGAACCATTGACATAGGAAAGGTTAGGATAGAGGTCTTGCAGGGAACTTTATGAAGTTAATTTGTAGGTTGAAGCGCAATACCTAAAGGATAGTAATTTTAGGATTCTCAGTGTTATATACTGGGTTAGTTAGGGAGAAACAGAATGGCTACATCAATGTGTGACTAAAAAGATGGAGTAGAAGGCAGGGTTACAGATTCCTAGGGGGATACGTTCAGATGGGATGGACATTATCCAAACCGTACAAGTATCAATGTCCTTGTCGAGAAGTTAAACAGGATGTAAACTACTAAAGCAGGAGGAAGGGTTAAAAGAAACAAAAAGGAGATTCATCACATCAATTGCAGGAAAAACAAGTAAGAATGGTGAACTTAGATTTTTTTTTAACAAAGAACATCAGGAATAAAGTCAGACGCATATGTAACTCTTGAGAATATTGATATTAGTGGCACCTCAGAAGCATGGCTGATTGCAGAGGATGACCAAGAGTTGGAGCTGAGAGAGTATAAAATGCTTTGCAAGGATACACCTAGAAAGACAGATCATGGACAACTAAAAGGGAGACTGAAAATACAAACAAATTCCTTGAGGCAGCCAAGGTTTGTTTCTTCACACAACATGTGAGGTACGCAACTAGAGCAGAGGCTGCATTGGATTTAGTGTTTAGCAATCCACCAGAACTGGTTAGTAACCTGGAGGTCAACAGTATCTGGGATCTAGCGATCATTGGTTTTCTTCGATTAGATGTTGTTGGCAATGCTGAGATTAAAAACAACAATGTGGTGCTAAAAGCTTTGAAAGAGAAAACTTTGGAGTTACAAGAAGAGTTTTAGTGAAATTTAATTGGGAAACCATACTTAAAAATAGAACAACATAAGAAAACTGGAATCTAATTAAAGTTATTATACAGGACAGGGAAAGCAAATATAACCTGTTTTGAAAAAGAGAAACATAGCAGAGTTAGAGCATTGCAGTTTAAGAAGGAAATTAGAAGGAACCTACAAACAAGCAGAAATTCTTGTTAAAAATTACAAGGAGACAAAAAATAAGGAATATTGGAATTCAAATAAAACACAAATGAGGCTGGCTAAATAAAATATGCTAGAGAAAAATAGAGACATAAATTACACAAGGCAACTGAAGAGAACCAAAAATGCTTTATAAATATGTTAATTGTAGGTTAAAGAACAGTCAGGTCTACTGGGGACCAAGTTGGGTGAAATTATTATGGATGATCAGGATATGGCAGATATATTGAATGGAGTCTTCACATCAGTTTTCACAAATGAGAACCTCAGATAAATTCCTTCAGTCATAAATGGGACTGTGATTCATAACACTTAGAAGCCTAAAAATTACACTTAATGTAATCTTATGATATAATATTCTTCCGTCTGCTATTTTTATCATATATTTTAAATGGATTAATGGCTCCACTAAAATAGCAGATAGAGAACTGTCACATGGACGTGCTAAGCAGAAACCAGAAAAATAAATGCCCACAAGGCTCCTGGGTTAGATGGGATATATCCTCGAATACTGAAGGAATTAAAGGAAGAAATTAGTAATGTTCTGGTTGATATTTTTCATAGTGGAGTTGAACCTAAATACTCAAGGAGAGCAAATGTAGTTCCAATGTTCAAAAAAGAAGTAGGGCATGAACCTGGTAATTGTAGCCCAGTTAGCCTAACATTCACAGTGGGGAAAAACCTTGGATGCAAAAATGAGCATCTAAAGTGCATAGGTATTATAGGAAGTAGTCAGCATGGCTTCAGAAATAAGAATGTGTGGCTTAGAAACATAGAAACATAGAATCTAGGAGCAGGAGTAGGCCATTCGGCCCGTCGAGCCTGCTCCACCATTCAATACGATCATGGCTGATCATCCAAATCCAGTACCCTGTCCCTGCTTTAATCCCCACAATACACATATCCCACCCTACCCCCGTAACCCCACGTATTTAATTCCCCCTAACATATCCCATCCTATCCCCATAACCCCACATATTTAATCCCCCCCTAACACTAAGGGTCAATTTATCATGGCCAAATCAACCTAACCCGCACATTTTTGGACTGTGGGAGGAAACCGGAGCACCCGGAGGAAACCCACGCAGACACGGGGAGAATGTGCAAACTCCACACAGACAGTCACCCTAGGTCAGATTCGAACCCGGGTCCCTGGCGCTGTGAGGCACCAGTGCTAACCACTATGCCACCGTGTTGCCCGTGACAAACCTACTGTAATTATCGTAGGAAGCAATTAAGCTATTGGGTAAGGGCAATCCAGTAGATGTAGTTTATTTAGTATTCAGAAGGCATTGACAAAGTACCATATGTGACACAAGCAAGTTAGGCTCAGGGAATAAATTAAATGTTGGTTTAGCAACAGAAGACAGGTTGGAATAAATGGAAACTAATCGTCTTGGGAGAATGTGATATTCTACAAGAATCTGTACTGGGACAACTGCTGTGCAGAATATTTGTGAATGATACGGCTTCTGTAGAAAAATTATTAAGTTTGCTGCTGGCACAAAGCACTATAAGCAGATAATGAGTAAAAAAGAGATGGATTATCATCAGAAAGACCTGTACCATTTATGTAGATTAGCTGACATGGGGCAGATGGAATTTAATGTGGATAAATGAAGGGTAATGCACATAGAAAGAGATTACACTAAATATGTATAAACATGAAAGTGTCTATTTTATGTTTACACTGCAAAGGCTGAAAAGGAAGAGATCACAGATCATACATTGATACAGTTATCAATAAAGCAAATCAGTACTGCGTGCATCTGGAAGCCATCTTAAAGTAAATCAGAATAAATTATACTGACACTGTACTGATCAATGGGTGTGTGCAGTTTTAGTGACCCAACCGCATAAAGGATGTAGCTACATTAGAAAAGATTCAGCGAAGAGTGAAATACATGGCTAGGAAGACATGACACTTGTAGTCTTTAAAATAATGAAACATATAGAGGGATATGGGGGCAAGGTATGAAGAGGTAATTAGAGTAGGAGGAGGCTCATGTGGAGTATAAACACAGGCATAGACTAGTTTTGCCGAATGATCTGTTTCTTTGTTGTACACAGCAAAACAGTGGACATCACTGGACAGAATAATCTGTCTTCTGTGATAAATCATTTTCACATATCTACTACACTGCAGAAGGTAATGGAAACTCCCATGAGGGTTCAGCAAGTTTATCCATGTGAGCAGCTGAGCTCTGCAGACCAGGGAGGTGACAGATTTGAGCCTACGTCTGTGCTGAATTAATTGATCGCAGCCAGTACAGACGGTAGGATGCTGCAATTGGCCTCAGAATCTCGAGGTTTGGCAAGTGAAAATCAGTCAGGCTTCCCAATCCTGATCAGTCTCCAGAAGAAAGCTGCTGGAAGTGCAGTTATCAGTGCCAGGTAAAGACAAATGCCTTCCCCCCACCGCCCAACTTTATAGAATTTATGGAATCATCCAGCATTGCTTCCACAAATATTATTGATAGATCTGTACCTGAAAGCTGCAGCTCCATATTACTGTTCGTGAGAGTGGCATTTACTCTGCCCGTTGAGGTGTTATAACTAGTAACTGTCAACGTCATGGGCTGTTTCTTTCCTTTGTAATTATAAGACCCCTTCCAAATATAATATGGGGCAAAAACATCATCCGGAACTGAAAATTAGAAGAATTTTAGTAATTGAATCAGAAAGTCTAAAGTGCAGCTTAACAAATGACTAAGATAAAAGACATGGGGGTGAATTGAGCTTGGGCATGGATGCAAAACAGGCAAAATCACAGTTGCCGACCATTATACAACACACCTGACATTCAGTTCTATTGAAGCCAATGTAACTGAATATCGGGCAGAGCGTATTACAAGTGACCGATGCGATACTACTTGTTTTGCATCCCCGGCCATGTCTAATCGCCCTCACCGTTTTCTTTAATTTACTGTGAAGTACATTATCTACAAACATGACGAGAATGAATTAGTTTCTATGTAAGCTTGTGTGTGTGTGTGTTACCTCTTGTGCTCATCATAGTAAGGGATATCAATGCTGTTAAATTACACATCTTCCAACTTTTTGAACTCAGTATATGCATCAAGCACTCCCAGGGCAGATACAGCATGCTGGTTAAAACTCCCGAGACTCTGCTTCAACAGTGTGCCTGAAGCAAAATTTCAATAAGACACCCTCTAGTGCACCATTTATAATTTGGCTTCTCCAAACAAGATTGACAATTTGACATTAAATTACACAGAGTGCACTATTCACTAATAGTTACTGGGGACTGGGTTGAGAGTGATCAAATTCATTTCATAAGATTCTTACAGCTGGCTAAGAGGAATGTTTTTCATCTTATTAGTTTGGGCTAGATTTGCATTCATAATTCATTTATTGGAACATGAAGCCCTAACAGTCAACTATTACAGAATATTAATAGGTACAGAACTGACTTAAGAATATTATTTATGACATTTTTCAGCACTTGGAGAGCAATAGATTATCATTATAAACTGCTAAAAACTGTAATTAGTACTGGTTTCCTTTTTTATAAGTAGAAATTTGTTTTGAAACACTTTACAAAGATTGTCCTTGGTGATACTTGCAAGTATTTACACCCATCTAAATATTTCTTTTATTACTGAATACAGACATATAAAGAACAAGCAACAAGCCTTAAAGACAAGAGGAGCTACAGGTCTGAGCATTAGAGCTATAATTTATTTTCAGTGTTCAGGAGACCTTATACATCCCTAAGAACAAACATCAGATGATATATGGATGCTACCCGAACTGTGGGTTTTAACTTGCTACTTTTTACTTCCTCTATTACCAGTCACATTTTAGTCTACATCTTAGAAAGTATTAGCTAAAACTGGAAGGATATCATAATATCCCCATTACAGAATAATCCCAATGTGCATGAAACTATAATGAAGGGAATTTTCAATTCTACAGTAAGATTACAATAGAATCTAAGCCAACTGTACAAAGTAATCTTTTACACTTATTGAAATATTATAATATTGATATTTTTATTATGTCCATAGTTTGACACAGAATATTCCAAAATATAGCAACTTGTAATGTAACTAAATAATTTGGTATTGAAAAAAATGCAAGAGTACTGACAAATCACTAAAAGGTGACATCCTCATCCACATAAGTAGGTAACTAAATCTGTCAAAGTTTTAATAAACTGGACCTACCATTTAGTTTGGGGCTTGGGGTTCCAATTGAAGGTCTGTTGCTTTTCTCTGATCTCTTTGAACCAGCTATGAAAATCAAAAGTGAAAAACGTCTCAAGTACAATATCAATAAAACTTCCAGTAATTTCTATGGGCATTCTCCGAATCGTCCACCATAACTTTGGCGGAAGAGCAGCGGAAATCCCAGAGAAACGGAGTAAATGGCCAGGTCCACAGTTTCTCCAGGGTATCCGCTGAAGTTATGGCAGATAACCGGGAAACACCTGCGGAAATTCTGTCATATTATACGATATTACATTTCGCAAAGCTAAAGATCTGGGTCTAGGTTTTACACTGTAATTACACTGTACAACAGAAAATCTCTCAAAAGCCACTCCCATCGGCTCGCTACCTGTCCCTGCCAATTTTGGGTTTCCCATCAGAGGCTTGCAGCAGCCATCTTCTGGTCACTCCTGGGCAAAGCCTGGGAAGCCCACCATAATTATTTAAATACACCTGACTCCAGAATGCTGGCTGGAGTTAAAGGCTCATCCTTGCAGCAGGTGAAGTCCTGCCCATTCCGCTGCACTTACGCTTATTTAAGGGCAAGCAGAAAGTCAAGGGTCTGTTATTTTAAAAATTAGTTTCTTTCATTTTAAAAATAAAAATGAATATGAAAAAATACCAGTGGACATCAAAACCATATTTTCAATAAAATAACATCATAATGCTCATATACTTAGAATCAGAGAATCTTACAGCACAGAAGGAGGCCATTCGGCTCGCCGTGCATGTGCCGGCTCTTTGAAAGAGCTGTCCAATTTAGTCCCACACCCCAGCTTTTTTCCCATAACCCTACAAATTAGTCCTCTTCAAGTACATGTCCAATTGCCTTTTGAAAGTTCCTATGGGATCTGCTTCCACCACCCTTTCAGATAGTGTGTTCCAGATCTTAACAACCCTCTGTGTGAAGAAATTTCTCCTCATTTCCCTCTAGTTCTTTTGCCAATTATTTTAAATATATGACCCCTGGTTACCAACCCACTTGCCAGAGGAAACAGATTCTCCCTACTTGCTCTGTCAAAACCCCTTATAATTTTGAATATCTCTATTAGGTCTTCCCTTAACCTTCTCTGCTCTCTGGAGACCAATTCCAGCTTCTCCAATCTCTCCACATAACTGAAGTCTCTTATCCCTGGTATCGTCCTGGTAAACCTCCTTGTATCCCCTCCAAGGCGTTGACATTCTTCCTAAAGTGTGGTACCCAGATTGTACACAATACTCCAGCTGAGGCCAAACCAGTGATTTGTAATGGTTCAGCATGATTTCCTTGTTTTTGTATTCAATGTCCCTATTTAGAGCCAAGTATCCAATATGCTTTCTTAATCGCCTTATCAACTTACCCTGCCACCTTCCAAGATTTGTGAATACGTACCGAGGTCCCTCTGTTCTTGCAGCCGCCTCAAAATAGTACCATTTAGATTATACTGCCTCTCCATGTTGTTCTTCCCAAAGTGCATCACTTCACACTTATCCGCATTAAATTGCATCTGCCATGTGTCTGCCCATTTCAACGTTATGGGGAGACATGTCTATGTCCTCCTGAAGTCTGCTACTATCCTGCTCACTATTTACTACATTGCCAAGTTTTGTATCATCCGCAAACTCCCCATACCCAAGTTCAGGTCATTTACATATAAGAAGAAAAGCAACGGTCCTAATACCGACCCCTGGGGGACCCCAATGCATACTTTTCTCCAGTCAGAAAAACATCCGTTCACTACTACTCTCTATCTCCTATCCCTTATCCAAGTACATACCCAAGTTACCACCTTCCCTTTAATACCATGTGCTTCTAATTTCCGAATAAGTCTGTTATGTGGTACCTTATCGAATGCTTTTTGAAAGTCCATAGATACATCTACTACACTAACTTCATCAATCCTCTTTGTTATGTCATCAAAGAATTGAGCATGGACGACAACAGCCTCAAAAATAGTCACTAAATTCATTATTTTTTTAGTTGCAAGATACAATAGTGTTGTATCAGTGTGACATCTAGATGGATTTCTGTATTATATTTTTGTGACTTTGTGATATACATATCTTAAGAATTTGCTTCAGCTAGCTATACTTCTGGCAGTGAACCATTGGTTTCATAGTGAGGGTGATTATTAGTTCTAGCTTGTTTTAACAGCATTTACAAGAGTACATTTAGATCCTAAGCAGACCAAAGTTTGACTATGACTTTTTCAAAATTCAGCAAGCTGCCAGAAGGAACCTTACATGAATCTGAAATGGCAATTCGAAAAGTCTGACTGACTCATGCGTGACAGAAAATATCAATTATCTCCTCTTACTTCTCGTAAATAGAATCTACGTGGTACATCTACTAATGCAGTGGTATTCAACAAAAGCCTTAGGCTTCCTGCGCTCAAGTGATCCCTGAAAATGATACTGCTGGCTTTAAAAAAAAATTCTTACCATGACAGATGGGTGATTTCCCTGTCCACGTCCCATCAGACCTGCACGCTCTGTGTTCTGATCCTCCGGCTAAGAAGAATCCAGGCTGACAGGTGTACAGTAGCACATAACCCAGTGAAGGAAGATCCATCCCAACTACATTGGTATGAGCAGGTGACTCTGGCTGTTTGCAGTTGTGTGCTGCAGTAATAACCATTAAATAAAGGTGAGGGAGAAAACAGTAATACTTAACAATTATAAAAAGAATAGATAATGCTTTACTTCCAAGCAACTTTTTCTTCTTAGCTTGGTGCACTGGAGTTTAAATAGTTGCAAGGTAAACAAAATTAGTGGCAACAATATACTTAATTATCATTGACTGGCATTAATCTGAACCAGTGAGGGTGGTGGGGTTAGTGTCAGTCAATAGAAAGGAAAATCAGGTGGAATGTATAACAGGTGGCTGATCTGCTATTGCCGTTTTGCAGCCCCACCAAAGTTGAATTTTACCTCCAGGAACATAAGTGGCAAATGTCAGCAAAACAAACAATATCAGGAAGAAAACAAAACCACAAAAAGTTGGAAACGCTCAGCAGGTCAGGCAGCATGTATGGAGAAACAGAAGTCAATCAGTCAATGTTTCTCAGGACTGGAAGCTAATGGGGTAGAAATTGCGGTCGGAGGCGTCCTGCGGGGAACGCCTCCGAAACGCAAGAAAAGTACGCACCTACCTGATTGCTCTGGACCCCTGGGCCTGCAGGCGTACGCCTGCGTAAAGGCTCACACATCCCAGGGTGCATGCGGTTCGCAAGCGTCCCTGGGATCACGTGGGCCAGGCCAACCAATGACAAAGGGGGATTCCATTCACGTACAGAAATCCCCATAAGCATAATTAGGAATCACCTAAAAAATACATTTCACAGCACTTAAATAAAAATAAATCATCACATGTTCAAAATTAATTAAAATACAATTTCATTAAACAATTAAAACTAAAATTTAATATTTTGAAAAATAAATGTAAACATTTTCGAAGGGGCCAAAAATAACCTAAGCTAATTTTAAAGGTTTTTGAATGTTTAAATCATTTTAAAAATGTATTTTAATATTTATTTAAACCCTTATGCTGGTAAAAGAAGGCCTTACGCCTGCTTTTTCCAGGCGTAAGAGTTTTGTGAGCATTCGCTGGACAGTAGTTGGGCAAATAGCCCAACTCTGCGCCAGCGAATGTCAATTTCCAGCGGATACGTACGATCTGTCAAGCAGAATCTTGACAGATCACAAGTTCCGGGTTTTCGGGCATGCGCATCGCATGCGAAACCAACTTGCGGGGCACTTACGACGGCGTACGTTGTGTGTACGCCATCATAGGCCCCGTAAAATCCGGGCCATTACAAATGAACAGCACTTAAAAAGGATCTAAACAAGACAAAGGGGAAAGGGGGAAAAAACACGCTTTCCACCCAATGTTCCCTTTACTTTTTGTGGGCCGCGCGGCCCCTTTAAGGAGCTGCATGGACCATTCAAAATTCCATACATCTGCGGTTTTTCTATTTAAAAGCCGATGAGCCGGCCGCGTGGGAGGACCAGAGCACTGCGTGGCCGTGCGGCTTAAAGGGTGAGCTTCCATCCCACCAGTCTTCACATTCAACGGATCATCCTCCGCCATTTCTAAGAGTTCCAGCATGATGCCACCACCTAACACATCTTCCCCTCCACTTTCAGCATTCCAAAGTAACCGTTCACTCCGTCACACCCTGGTCCACTCTTCCAGCTCCACCCACACCTGCTCACCTTCCCCCAGCACCTTCCCATGCAAGCACAGGAGATCCGAAACCGGCCCTTTCACCTCCTCCCTTCCCACCATCCAGAGCCTCAAACATTCCCACCGGGTGAAACAGCAATTTATTTGTACTGCTTCCACCTTGGTATACTGTATTTGCTGCTCACGATGCAGTCTCCTCTACACTGGGGAGACTAAACGCAGATTGGGTGATGGCTTTGCTGAACACCTCTGTTGAGTCCGCAAGCGTGACCCTGAGCTTCCGGTCGCTTGCCACTTTAATTTTCCAACCCACTCCGACTCCAACCTCTCTTTGTACTAGCCACTTTAGAGCTTTCCTGCCTTAACATTGAGTTTAACAACTTTAGATCTTAACCAATGCTCCCATTTTCTCTCCAATAGCAGGAGCTGGTAATGGAGAATGTCTGCACCAGTGCCACTGGAAGTGGTGGAGGTGTGAGTTGGTGATTGGGGTGGGGATCACCGATCGGTACACAGCTGGTGAGGTGGTCCCCACTCCTGGGGGCTAATTGCCTTTCTTCCGCCACATTCCCAGGCCACGGCAACCCTCTCCGCTTGGCCAGATTTTCCATGCTTCCCTTCCCCTCTGCTATTCTGCTGTAACTAATTACACCCTCTCTGGACCCATCTTTTGTTTCTATACATGTCCCATTATCACCTCCTTTTGTCTTGCACCATCATTCCAGGGGCACAATAAACTAATATATGACTGGACATTGATCTAGTAAAGTTCATGAACTGGTCTGTGCTGATGAGTACCCAATTTTAGTGCCTTTGAAATTGATGGCTGAATGCTCATTCATACTGCATGCTCCAAAGGCAATTGTGCAATGGACTTTGCTAATTAGGTGATATTCCAGTAAGGAATAGGTGCTCTATTCAATTTCATTTTGCTTTATAGTGGAGATCACAGTACTTAATCATCTAAATACCACACCTTTGTCAGATTAGAGATGATTTACCAAAATACTTTGGGGGTAATTTTAAGCACAAAACATGGGTGTCTTGGGGGCGGATAGGATGTAAAATTTAAAAAAATCTCAAACTCGACCCTAACCTGCCTCCAACCAGCCCACTTCCGGGTTTAATGGAGGCAGCATGGGGGGTGGGGGGCAGGCAACCAACCGGCTCCCAGGAGGCGGGTTGACCAATTAAATATTATAATGGGGCTGGGTGCCTCAGATTTAACCTATCCTCTAGGTTTAACCCTGGCCAGGCGGGTTTCCTGGCCTTGGGAAATCGGGCAGCTGAAGGGAGGCGAGGACAGCTTTGTGGAAAAGGTAAGTGCCTTTACAGCGCTACTTGTGGGCCAGGGGAGCTTCATCCCAGCCCACAAAGCTTACCTTCTTCCCTGCTCGCCACTGGACCCCACCTCCCCCGCCACCGCTCCCCTCCCACCCGACATCGGATCCCACCCCCTGGGATCAGGGATCAGAGCCCTCCCGGGAATGGGGATCTGACCCCCCGGATCCGACTCCCCCAGGCATCGGGGTCCACCCCCCTCAATATTTGGACCCGCCACCCCGCCCACGCTCCCACTAACCCAGCTGCAGGCTCCCTACCTGCTCCTGGGGCTGCGGCCTCCTCCAGAGCGTTCCCCGCCCGAAAGGGAGCCAAGACTGTCAATCAGGCTGGCTTCTAGGCGGGGAACCTGTTAAAAAAATCACACCGCTGTACGGGGAAACCGGACTTACAGGTTTCCCAAACAAAAGTCCTCCCCCCACCCCGCTCACAGAACCCGCCCCAGTAAATATTGTTGCCTATGGCTCTGAATAACATAAAAACTAAAGAAAAAACAGTGGTGGAAGTAGATAGCATTGATGTACTTAAGGGGCGGCTTGATGCATATATGAGGGAAATGGAGGCAGGGTGGGAAGAGGCAATCAGAGTAGGAGGAGGCATGTGTGGAGTATAATAATCGGCAAAGACCAGTTGGGCCGAATAACATCTTCTGTGCTGTAGATTTATGTAATTCTACGTAAAAAGCGTACACAATGAATATTTTTACCATGGAGAGGATAGAATGCAGGAGGTTTTTGTTTACTGATAAATTAAGGTCATGCCAGTGAGGAAAGGCCAGTTGATCCATCAAGACCACTTCTTTTGCAGATTGTATCCAACCTACCCCATTAAGGACTCTACACCATCCATTTCATTCCTTGAGTTCTGCATAGTCTCAAATCCTCAAAGATAATGAAGCAAAATCCCATAATATTCAAACATCCCCATACCCTCACCATTGTCTGCCCTCGGGCAACATAGTCCCTTGCCCTTTATCTTCCTCAACCCCAGCAGCATAAGCGCTGTCAAGTCACATGGCGTATTTAAACATCAGATATAAATCACTGGAGAAGCATTACATAAAAATCCCTATTCATTTCACCCAAAATAACTACAGCAAGTTCTACCTTTAACCATCGATTGGTATTTATACTGCAAGACAATAACATTTTTTGAAGTGGAAGTAATTCTGAATCAAAATCAAAAGTGAAGCAAAGCTTTATTTATTTAATCCAAGACTAAAGAAACAAAACAACTTTTCTTTGCTTTTGGATGAAAGAATCCTAGGTTTACTACAATGTCCCAGTTCCATTTCTATAATACTTAACTTCAGAAAGCCCCTGAAGGTTTATTTTGTACCTGTTATATGAAGAGAAACAGTAGCTTATTGTGACAATGAGAAAAGCCTATAAATGCTCAAGGCTAAATACTGTTAAAATGAAAAGATCACTATCAGTGACATATTCAGAATGGATTTTCAAATTTTGAATATTTCGAGCTTTGAATCTAATAAGGGTTAAATAGGATCCCTTATCATTTCCCTTATTCAACTGAATTGAACTTGTAGTGATCATTTGTAAATGACGTGCTATGCAGTTTTTAGATTCTAAACCAAACAAAATCGGTCTGCAACTGGCATTGAAAAATGTGACCAGAAGCTATCACACATGCCAAACTTTGTTACAAATCAATTTTCTTTTTACACTTTTGGATTACTTTACATACGTATGCATTCTGGTTGAATTCCACTCCAGGTGAGATCAGGTAGGCAAATCCGAGTGGTAGATCCTTGTAGTAAATGCCCCTTCTTGCAGTGAAACTGGACTACACCTCCCACCTACAAGAAAGAAATAGCAAAGGCTGAACGACTGAAACAATTTATTACCAGAGTTAGTTCATCATTCACCTTTTAGTTTATAGCTAGGCAGCATTTAACAGTTCAGCAAGCTGTTCTATACCTTTTCAATTTAAGAACTACAACAACGTACAAGACTCTGGTTAGGCCGCATCTCATACTGTGATCACTTTTGGTCCCCTCGCACGATCGGTGATATAGAAGCCCTGGAAACAGTTCAAAGGAGGGGCACCAGAATGATCCTTATCTTAAAAGCTCTTGGTTATCATGATAGGCTTGGACAGCTGGGGCTTTTTACTCTACAAAAGTGTAGAATTTGGGGAAATTTAATTGAAGTATTTAAAATGATGAAGGGATTCGACTGTGTCTGTGTAGAAAGACTATTTGTACAGATAGGTTAGGGAAAATGAGGGGTCATGAATATAAGTTACGCAAGCATAGGACAAGGTTAGATGTCAGGAGGTTTCTCTTTATGCAGAGGGCTATTGATGCTTGGAACAAGTTGCTGGCTGGAGTGACAAGTGCTGATATGCTGCAATGCTTCAAAAAGAAGCTGGACAAGTTCCTTTATGTGGTTAATGTCACTTCATACAAAAGGTAGATGGGATACTGGGTATGTACCTCATGGTTACTGCAACTAATTTTGATTGTCTTCGGGAGCAGGAGAGGAATTTCCCAGATTCGCCCCTGCTTGAATTGGCTTAGGGTGTTTCTTTATCTGTGTTTGTGCCTCTCCCAGGATATTAAATAACTAGTTGTGGGAGGGAACACTGGGAGTCCTGATACTCAGTTGCATCTTGACTGTTTGGGAGAGGCTCAATGGTGCAGCTGTTCTTTTCCTGTTTGTCCTTTTGTGTGAAGAGAGTATTATGTCTGTTGTCCTGGTGCAGCGTAACCACTGGTGGGAGGGTGCAATTACAGTGTGACAAGTTTACATAGGCAATTTCCATTATAAACATGGACATAAGAATTTATAATGGAAAAAGGTTGACAGAAAGTGCATGCAGATGTAAGATATTTATTATATTAAAAATAGATTTGTGGGTGATATATATTACAAATCTCAAATAGGGCATGCATTCTGCAAATCTTACTTTCTATTACCACAGTTATAGATCATGCGTTCTGTCAACATAGTCCACTGTAAATAGCTATGCCAACATTTCCCATTCAATTTTGCCATGTCAACTGTCATAATTAGTTGCAGGCTCTGGTCACTAGGTGGCTCTGTGAAGCAAGTTTCTGAATTCTCTCTCCCATCTCATATTAAAATAAACTGACCAAAGGCAACACCACAGCCTATATATTTACCATATTACAAAACAGAAATGCTTTTCCATTTGGAACAAAAGTAGATGAAGCTGGGTGGTTTTCTGGTTAGAGAAGTGTGTTACTACTCCACATTGCTATGATCAGAGTTGGACTACAATTTTTTTTTAAAGCATTGGAGACCTGCACGAATGCACAGGATAGGAGGAACAATCAAACAAAGAATCACCAGGGCTGCTGTCTGCACTCCTGTCAGCCAACTCAAGAATAGTGTTGACAGACAGCTGGGAGCGGATCACCTACCACCTTGCTCACTTGGGGAATGGTGCTTAGCACAGGGAGACCTGAAGTTATAAGATTTTTAAATATTCCTGGCTGAAATAAAATAGCTGCTGTGCTCAGGAAAAATAAACTTGTTTTAAATTAAACAACACAATGGCTAGCAAGCTTACATGCAATTCAAAGTGTGTTTTACACTAATTGGGCCAAAAATTCGGCCGAATACGGGAGAGTACGCACTGTGTACTCACCCGTATTCGGTCCCGAAGTGCCGGTTTCCTGCATGCACTGCGCATGCGCGGGAAACCGGCACTTCCGGTATGGCTGAGGGGCCGGTTCCTAAGTGAACCGCGTGCGCACTACAGGCTGTGCGCACGCAGCACACTTAGGTTTTTTTTCAGGTTTCAACGCGAAGCTAAGTATGGAAGATTTTACACAAGAAAAAAGGAGGCGTAAGACCCCCTTTTAACAAGGTAAGTAGTTAATTAAGTATTATTTTAAATTTTTTTCAACAGGTTTATCTTTTTTAGAGACTTTAAAGAAAGGTAAGTTTATTTTTATAACTTTTAAAAAGAATTTAAATATTTTCAAAAATTTAAATTTTTGTTTAAAGTGGTTAATTTATTTAACTATAGTTATTTTATTAATGTGATGGTTTTTTTAAAAAAATTATTTGAGGTTTAGCTGTTCTTTTGGGGGCAATTTGTATTCATAGATTTGACAGTTCTCCTGTCAAATCTATGAATGAAAGATGGTGTGCTGCCATTGGCTCTCCATGGCCCACGTGATCCCAGAGGTCGCATCGCACTAACTGCGCCTCTGGGACACGCACACACTGCGCACCGGCACCAGGGAGAGGCCCAGGACCCGAAGTTCGTGTGGGCCCGAAACACAACGGCAGGCGCGGTAGGTAAGATCACGCGCGATCCTTACCCCCGCGGCAAGCCTCCGAGTCAAATTTCTGGGCCATTATGTGATAATTTACTATTCAATATTCTGAGAACGTCGTGGATAGCACGTTTAGCGAGTTGGTCACACTGCAGGTAAAGGGTGTACAGGCAGGAAGTGAATGGGTGACCACCAGGCAGAGTAAGAGGTGCAGGCAGGTAGTGCAAGGGTCCCCTGTGGCCATCCCCCTCTCAAACAGATATACCACTTTGGATACTGTTGGGGGGATGACTTATCAGGGGAAGGCAGCAGCAGCCAACTTCCTGGCACCATGGGTGGCTCTGCTGCACAGGCTGGGAGGAAAAAGTGTGGAAGAGCTATAGTGATAGGGGACTCAATTGTAAGGGGAATAGATAGGCGTTTCTGCGGCCACAAACGAGACTCCAGGATGGTGTGTTGCCTCCCTGGTGCAAGGGTCAAGGACGTCTCGGAGCGGCTACAGAACATTTTGGAGGGGGAGGGCGAACAGCCAGTTGTCAGTGGTGCACATAGGCATCAACGATATAGGTAAAAAACGGATGAGGTCCTAAAAGCAGAATATAGGGAGTTAGGAGGTAAATTAAAAAATAGGACCTCAAAAGGTAGTAATCTCAGGATTGCTACCAGTGCCACGTGCTAGTCAGAGTAGAAATAGGAGGACATTTCAAATGAATACATGGCTAGAGGAATGGTGCAAGGGGGAGGGATTCAAATTCCTTGGACATTGGAACCGGTTCTGGGGGAGGTGGGACCAGTACAAATGGGACGGTCTGCACCTGGGCAGGGCCGGGACCGATGTCCTAGGGGGAGTGTTTGCTAGTGCTGTTGGGGAGGGTTTAAACTAAAGGGGCAGGGGGTTGGGAACCTGAGCAGGGAGACAGAGGAAAAGGAAACAAGGATAAAAGCAAAAGACAGGAAGGAGAAAAACAAAAGTAGAAGGCAAAGAACTCAACGGTTTAAATCAAACATGGTCACAGTAAATAATAATTCATATAGGTCTGAGAGCGTTAAAAAAACAAGCCTGAAGGCTTTGTGTCTTAATGCAAGGAGCATTCAGAACAAGGTGGATGAATTAGCTGCTCAAATAGAGGTAAATGAATACGATTTGATTGGGATTACAGAAACATGGCTCCAGGGTGGCCAAGGCTAGGAACTCAACATCCAGGGGTATTCAATATTTAGGAAAGATAGGCAAAAAAGAAAGGGAGGTGGGGTAGCATTGCTGGTTAAAGAGGGGATTAACACAATTGAAAGGAAGGATAGTAGCTCTGATGATGCGGAATCTGTATGGGTAGAACTGAGAAATAACAAGGGGCAGAAAACGTTAGTGGGAGTGGTATATCGACCTCCAAACAGTAATACGGAGGTTGGGGATGGCATTAAAAGGGAAATTAGAGAAGCATGCAGTAAGGGCACAGCAGTCATCATGGGTGACTTTAATTTACATATAGATTGGGCTAACCAAATTAGTAAAAATACTGTGGAGGAGGAATTCCTAGAATGTTTACGGGATGGTTTTCTGGAACAATATGTCGAGGAACCAACCAGAGATCAGGCCATCTTAGACTGGGTATTATGTAATGAGAAAGGATAATTAACAATCTTGTTGTACGAGGCCCCTTGGGTCAGAGTGATCATAATATGATAGAATTCTTCATTAGGATGGAGAGTGAAGTAGTTGAATCAGAGACTAGGGTCCTGAATTTAAATAAAGGAAACTACGATGGTATGAGGCGCGAATTGGGTAGGATTGATTGGGGAATGTCACTCAAAAGGGTTGACGGTGGATAGGCAATGGCAAACATTCAAAGACTGCATGGATGAACTACAGAATTTGTTCATCCCAGTGTGGCATAAGAATACAACAAAAAGGGTGACTCAACCATGGCTAACAAGGGAAATTAGGGATAGCATAAGATCCAAGGAAATGGTATGTTGGCCTTCATAGCGAAAGGGTTTGAGTATAGGAACAGGGATGTCCTGCTGCAGTTGTACAGGGCCTTGGTGAGACCACACCTTGAGTACTGTGTGCAGTTTTGGTCGCCTTATCTGAGGAAGGATGTTCTTGCCATGGAAGGAGTTCAGCGAAGATTCACAAGGCTGATACCTGGGATGGCAGGAATGACATATGAGGAGAGATTGGGTCGATTGGGCTTATACTCGCTGGAGTATAGAAGAATGAGAGGGGATCTCATCGAAACATATAAAATTCTGACAGGTCTGGACAAACTAGATGCAGGAAGAATGTTCCCGATGGTTGGAGAGTCCAGAACCAGGGGTCATAATCTAAGGATAAGAGGTAAGCCATTTAGGACAGAAATGAGGAAGAATTTCTTCACCCAGAGAGTGGTGAACCTGTGGAATTCTCTACCACAGAAGTTAGTTGAGGCCAAGTCATTAAATATATTCAAGAATGAGTTAGATATATTTCTTAAAGCTAAAGGTATCAAGGGATATGGGGAGAAGGCAGGTACAGGGTACTGAGTTTGGATGATCAGCCATGATCTCATCGAATGGCGGAGCAGGCTCGAGGGGCCGAATGGCCTACTCCTGCTCCTATCTTCTATGTTTCTATGTATTGAGAGTCCTCCATTGCCGTTTCTTCAAAATAATAGGAACACCAGAGATGGCATTGTTATGTGCAAATTGAATGTGTTCTGTAGTAAAAAAGTTACAGTGAAGGTACTAATATTATAGTACAGGAAACTTTTGTTTATCCGGCACCCAAATATCCGGAATTCTCGCTTAACCGGCAAAAATCATCCTCCGAAAACTCCTCTCAAATAACCGGCAATGTTGCCGAGTCGCAGTCGAGTCCCTGCGAACGCCGAGTACTCCGAAAAATCCTCTCAAATAACCGGCAATGTTGCCGATCCTGAGTCCGAGTCCGCGAACGCCGATTTAGTCAGCAGGGGTAGTTTTCAAAAGTGCCACTACTCGGCCTCCTGGCGCTGTCGGAAGTATACTGCACATTTCTTGATTTATTTATTTTTCTTTGTTAAAAATAGCCTCGGTAGATATAACTCTCCGTTATCCGGTACTTTCGATAAACCGGCACCACGCCGGTCCCGGTTAATAAAGAGTTTCCTGTACAATGTTAATTCTAATACAGTGATGTTTGTTTTCAAAATTTAAGTTGTGTCCTGGGAGGACCACATTTCAGGCAAGCGCTGTAAGGCAACATGATTTACTTTACTTCTGAAAATGGCTACAGTTCAAATGATTTAAAAATCTTTCCTTAAAAGGGATTGAACCAGATTCACAACTGGTTGACATGTTTGCAAACTGATGTAAAGAATTCCCAAACCCAAGCAGCCTGTCTGAGAGAATTACAGGGCTTAGGTAAGGAAACTTTGGAGCCTGATTCAAAGCATGACCGACCAAAGTAATTGGCAGGGACCTGGGACCTGTCTGCCTATCAAAAGATGTTGTGCTGAAAAAGAAACATTACTTTAAAATTTTGGTAGTTCACCACTTATGGCTTAGTGAGTGCATCCAGTTAGTAAATGAGACGCCCAGTCGAGGAAGGTCACCGCTTCAATCCCCAGTTTATCCTGAGTTAGCGCATCTCAGCTCGATGGCAATTGACTGAGTGCACCTGGGTCAGGGAGATGAAAATTGGCTGAAGTGCCAACTCCTGCAAGGTTGCAGCTGTGGCTCAGTGGTAGCATTTGCACTTCTAATATCATGAAGGCTGTGGGTTCAAGTCCCACTCTTGAGCACATAATCCAGACTGACACTCCAGTGCAGTACTGAGGGAGTGCTGCATTGTCAAGGGTACAATCTTTGGGATGAGACATTAAACATCTGCTTTCTCAGGTGGATGTAAAAGATTCCAAGGCAGTATTCAAAGAAGAGCAGGGGAACTCCCCCGGCGTCCCGGTCAACAATTACCCTCAACCAACACCTAAAACAAATGAACTCGCCATTTGTTTAATGGCTGTTTGTTGGAGCTTGCTGTGTGCACATTGACTGCCACATTTCCTACATTACAACAGTGGCTACATTTCAAAAGTACTTTATTGGTTATAAAGCTCTTTGCAATGCCCGAGGTTGTGAAAGGAGTTATATAAATGCAAGTCTTTCTTTCTGATAGCTATTCCCTCTATTGGAAATATGTAAATGTGGACATCAGGTGAGGACAGGGTTAAACTCCGCTGCAATGGCCTAGGATTGAATAACCTGCTGCCATTTGCTGTTGTGACTTGCATATTAGTAATTGCCACTTAGAAGGGGTCCCAGAGGAACTGTACCCCAGCAAGGAGTCAATGCCTTTGAGCAAGAGCAAATATGGACAATGAAAATGGCTGAGAAAAAATATTATAACAATGGACTGAAGAAGTCCTTGGGCCAATCTCACGATGACTGAAATCAACTGCGCTTTACTAACTATCTGCCTCACCTACCTCCTCAGCCATAGATAATAGAAGGAGTTTGAAATGAGAGAGGAAAAGAAAGTAACTTAACAGAGAGTGGTAACTTCACAGCAAAAAATAAATAATAAACTGAACTGTAAACACATATGTGGCAAAATCTTCTCTTCTTCTTAGGCAGTCCCTCGGAACTGAGGATGACTTGCTTCCACATTAAAAATGAGTTTTCAGGTGACTGATGAGTCCAATGCGGGACCTACAGTCTCTGTCACAGGTGGGGCAGACGGTGGTTGAAGGGACGGGTGGGTGGGGTGCTTGGGTTGACGTCCGCTCCTTCCGCTGTTTGCACTTGGCTTCCGCTTGCTCCCGGAGAAGAAACTCGAGGTGTTCGGCACCTTCCCGGATGCTACTCTTCCACTTTGTACGGTCTTGGGCCAGGGATTCCCAGGTGTCGGTGGGGATGTTGCACTTTTTCAAGGAGGCTTTGAGGGTGTCCTTGAAGCATTTCCTCTGCCCACCTGCCTCTTGCTGTGTCGGAGCTCTGAGTAGAGCGCTTGTTTTGGGAGTCTCGTATCAGGCATGTGGACGATGTGGCCCATCCATCAAAATAGAAGAGGAATGACAATTGATTCTTCCAAAAGATACCTTTTTTCATAAAGATATATTTTGGAACCAGAGAAAAGTGGAATATTGTGAACATTCTTAGAGAAAAAAACTGTCTCTTGCTTATGAATAAAAGGGATTAAGTTTAAATCCTTGACTACAGTATGAAATAATTAATGATCATCCACAGCCATTTACTCTTGTAGTGGGAGAATTCTACATTCTTATCTCTCATCAATTTCGAGGGAAAAGCAGCTAGCTGGATGATTTAACTATGGTTTCTAAAACCTTAACCTTAAGTACAAGGAAAATCAGTCTCAACTCCCTGTACCAATTAAGAACCTAGATATATTAATGTGAAACAGCATGAGCACAAGAACCCACCAAGTAGTCTAGGTGAGCGTCAAATTATTAAAATATTGATAAAACAGGCACTGGGCCAGGTTTCCAAGCACAATCACTACTCAGTGATGCCAATGCTGGAAGAGAGAGGAAGGGGCAGCTTTTGAGAACGCTCCTGTGAAGCGACTTGGAATGTTTTACTATGTTAAAGGTGCTGTATAAATGCTTTCAGCAGATTCACCAGGAAAGAGTGAAAAAGAATAAGATTCAGAGTGGTAAAACCAAATCAATTAAAACAAAGATAAAACATTGTACCTCGACATTTAAGGCTAGAGAGTTCTCTTGACAGTAAGCACTGGACCTTGTAGTGTGTGTTTCTGGCTTCTATTAGTGGATATTACATAAAATGATTTTGTTTCAGATATCAATAATTCCTTACCAGTGAAAGCACGAAGGTGGTGACTGGAAGCAGATGAGCTGAACTACCAAAATGTCTTTTGAGTTCCCATTTTATCAATGTCAGGTGTTGAGACGGCCAATCTAAGATTGTAATATTGGAGGATAAGCCTTACTCTCAGTATCTATCTGACAAATATACTCCTGCCATTTCCAGTAGGATAGCCAGTCTCCAAAATGTGACGGTCATCTTCTTTGCACTTCAGGGTATTCTGTCTCGAAGCCTCACCTCGCTTGCTGTTTGCTGCTTGGGGTGGAAGGAATGTGTCCATGCCATCAATTCATAAACTGCAAATAAATGGTGGCTACAACTGAAAATCCAAACACCTTGCAATTAGTTTTTCTTTTGAAACTGAATATCATAGAACCGTAGAACAGAGAAGGAGGCCATTCAGCCCAGCATGCCTGTGCTGCCTCTTTGAAAGATCTATCCAATTAGTCCCACTCTTCTGCTCTTTCCCCATAACCCTGAAAATATCTCATTTTCAAGTATTTATCCAATTCCCTTTTGAAAGTTACTACTGAATCTACTTCCACCACCCTTTCAGGTAATGCATTCCAGATCACAACAACTCATTGTGTAAAAAAAATTCTTCTCATGTCGCCTCTGGTTCTTTTGCCAATTACCTTAAATCTGTGTCCTCTGGTTACTGACCCTCCTGCCGGTGGAAACAGTTTCTCCCTATGTACTCTTAACAAAACCCCTCATAATTTTGAATATAGGCTGGTATTTTTCAAACAAACACCTGAGGATACGAGCACTGAAAAGATTGTTCCTGATTAAAATATGAAAAAGTCTGATAAATAGCTCAAATTATGCCCTCACTGTTATTGGTATTTTAGGTAGTGGTTGTTTACATTGGTGCAGAAATTCCGATCCCTACGGATGTGTACGCGCTGTGTACTCACCCGTAGGGCCAACGGAAATGCCGGTTTCAGGCATGCACTGCGCATGTGCTGGAAACCGGCATTTCCGATCTGTCAAGAAAGCTCTTGACAGATCCTCCACCTGCCCGGGAGCAGGGCCTCTGCGGGTGGAGAGTTCTGTTTTTTGGAGACCCTCCGCCCGCAGAAAACACTTACAATTCTTGCACCTGGTAAAAGCAGGTGTAAGGCCTGCTTTTACCAGGATAAGAGTTGAAAAAAGTTTTTAAAAAAAATTTCCGTTGATTTATCATTTAAAAATACTTTAAAGAAAGGTAAGTTTATTTTTAGCCCCGTTAAAAACTTTAATTATTTTTTTCAAAAAATAAAATTTTTGTTTAAAATACTTAATTTATTGTAATTTAAAGTCATTTTAAAAATGTGATTTTTATTAAAAAAATATTTAAAGTTTTACTATGTTTTGGGGGTGATCTCTATTTATATATTTGACAGGTCTTCCTGTCAAATGTGAGTAGGCCATTCGGCCCTTCGAGCCTGCTCGGCCATTCATACTCCTGCTCCTATTTTTCTATGTTTCTATGAAGGGAGATTCCCTTCTCTGATTGGCTCCCCATGGCCCACGTGATCCCAGGGACGCTGCAAACCGCCTGCGCCTCTGGGATACGTGGGCCCTGAACACCGGCAGTTTGGAGAGGCCCAGTAATGGAACTCTGCGCCTCCCAGGAGCCCTCCGGTCCAAAGCCAGATTTTTCCAGATCGCAGCCCTCCGCCCGCGGGAGGCCTGCGATCGGAATTTCTGGGCCAAAATTATTATTTTTTTCACTCCTTGTAAATCTGGTCCCTGCTGCTTCCATTTCAGGCAGTCTTCCTGCTCTCTCCTTGCTACCATTGTGGATGAGTTTCTGGGATGAAGAGAATGAGAATGCTGTTGGGCGACTGCTGGAATATTTTAATCTGCCAATTATGATTACTAATGTCAAACATACCAAGCAATTAAAAGTCTGGTTTACTGGTTGGCAAGAGGAATAGCTTTCCTTTAACTGCTTTCAGTTTTGCTTTTGATGTCACTGTATTTGACAAAAGACCAAATAAATGGGAGAAAAAAAACAAGAACTTTAACATTTTATATACAAAATGAAAACTTGGTAACTGCAGTTTGTAAAAATTGATTTTAAATTGTTGTTACAACTCATTAATGATTGAAGATATCATTTGTGTACTTTCATATTCTTTCTCATGCCATGCATCAATGCAGTAACCCCTGATAATCCTTTATTCCATTGGGGGAAAAAAAATCAGATGAACGAGATTTGCATTCTATTGTGATGAACTCAGGGAATACTGAAAAAGGATGATGGTGGAGCCCTTTTGACTTCCCTCTGTAGCATTTGCAGAAGGAAAGGAATGCTACAGATATTGCTAAAAAAAAGACAGAACCGCCTCATCTCCTCAAGTGTTTAAATCCAAGGATTTCCAAAAATGTTTTCTGTTTATGGTCTAACTTTTTCAATGTTTGAAATGTACTGGGTTGCAGGCACTGTATACATGTGACATTCTTGTAACTTTTTACTTGCAATTTGCAAAATGGCAAATTGGACCAATTTACAATTGATTTTAAGTACAGTAAACTCTTTCTTATCCGGCACCTATGGGACTAGGATGGTGCCGGTTGATGAAAAATTCTGGATAACAGAGAGGTATACCTACCAAGGCAATTTTTAACACAAACAAAAATAAAAAATCAAGAAATGTACTGTATAATTGGGTACTCACCTACAGAATGTTCCGTTGAATGTATGGTAGAAGATGCCGGTTATTAAAGTATTCCGGATGATTAAAGTGCCGTTTAAACAAGAGTTTACTGTAATACTTTGCAAAAAAAAAGCCAAGATTCCTGTTCATGATTGCTATCCTGTTGGAAGGTGCATGTATGTGTGAACATGATTGTGCTGCCCGCCATGGTTGAATGGCCTGCCAGCATTCACCGTCAAATCTCACCTATGAAAAATGGGCGCGGTAGCAGAGGGCAACTGACTCCCATGGAACCATTTCCCATCATCACCCAGCAACTGCAGAGTAGAAGGCAAAAACAACCCAAAAGCTATTCACACTTAACGCGCGCTATTTAACATTGAAAAATGTCTGCAATACTTGAGTGCACATAAGACATTTTAGAGACAGGGCACAGTGATTGTATCTAAAAAGTGCTTATGAGAAAACATACAGAAAACACACATCTGACTGAAGTGATGCATGATCTCTAAATACAGGGACGTATAGATATGTTGAATGATAGCTTCTCTTAAAATATTAATGATGACCAATAAATGCTGATTTCTCACATTCAGGAAAAATAATGGTTGAAATGAAGCAGTATTCATACTTGTAGATTGCCCTTTTGTGTAATTCCTTGATTTCCCAGAAAATGCTTTAATCCTCTTAACAAAATTAATCTTAAAAGTTGCTGATGTACAGTGAAATTTCCAAATGATTGCAATCCATGGGGGTGCATTACACTTATCCTAGAGTGAAAAGTGGCCCAAATCACCCTGGACAAATTATTCTTTAAGCACTTGAGTAGAATCTCTATCCACAGATTCTAAATCCAGCACTATAATAAAATTGCAGTGCACTGTAATAATATATGACTACTTTACCTTTAACATGTTGGCAGGCTGAGCACTGATCAGTTGAGTTATTTCTTTGAACTGCTAACTCAGCTAAATCAAGACACTTAAAGCTGGTTAATTGAAATAAGCTAATTAGAAAGGTTATTGTCCCTTTAAGAATTAATGATGAACATAAAACATTATTTGATGGCTTTTAAAGGACACTGCTTAAAGTAGCATGCCCTTCCTGTAATACTCTGATTTTTGCTGCATCCAATGCAGATAAAGTAGTTCCTTTTGACAGAATTAATCTTTTACATTTTTCTACTAATTACAATCAAAGGGATTCATCCAGGAATAGCAGCTCAGGCTAACTTGGACATAGGATTCTTTAAACATTTTAGATGTGAGAATAGACTGAAGAAATACCACTCTTTAGTTGCATTTACATTTAAAATTAGTGAAGAAAGAAATTTCACCCATATGTTACTCACCATATAACCAAATGTATTATTTTGTGTCCCATGCAGTGGTGTTCCTGGGTTTTCACATGCCGTGTGTGAAGGTTCTAAATTAAAGAAAATAATTATTTCATGTTCCTATTTTAATTTTCAAAATCAAACTTTCCACTGCAAATCCACAATGCGCTTCAAATTTTGTCAATTATACCCTTGCTTCATGCACTACTTCTCTCCTTTCCTAAAGGCAGTGACTCGTGATGCAGTATTGTTTTTCAGGCCCTGGAAACATCTACAACTGATATGCTGAATTTAATTGTAGGGCTGCCAGAGTGGTACAAAGCTAAGTATGACTCACTCAGCATAGGCCAGCCATTGATATCAGATCATCCTGGTCTTAATAGCTCAGTAAGCTATTGGGAGCAGAGATCTTCATGCACCCTTGTTCAGCCCAACCCCCAGTTTTTCACAACCAGAGTCGGCCCAAAATTGGGCCCCGGACCTCATTAACATTTTAGCTGCTGGGGCCTATCAGGGTCGCATGCTTTGCCAGCAGCAGCCCAAAAGGAAGTCCCGGGAGGGGGGTTTTAGAGAGCATTATGAGAGACGAGCACTCCTGCTACTCATGGCTCCACATGATTTTTAATTTCTTTTTAAAACTTAGCTTCTGTTAGCAGCCACAGTGGCCGTTGAAGAATTCTGAGTGAGGCAGGCCCGGCACCTGCTCTACACATCGTAAACAAATTTTCCAGAGAGGTCCTTCAACTGGACTTAGGCTCTAATCAACATATGCCGCCCGGAACAAAAAAAATTACCCAACAATTTTAGCAGTGGCCCGAACGCATGCACAGATTGGGTGTGGACCATACCACTGCTAAATATATCGACCCTGCGCTCGTTTTACGCCCAAAAAACAGGCCCAGATGAATTTAATCTAACTACAAATCTTCAATGTTGCATCTCAATTTACACCCATGACAAAAAAATGATTTAAGTATAATTCTGATTAAAATGTAACATTTATATTTAGATTTGTAATGAATTAATCAAAGCTGAATTATCGTCTATATAGTATAGTGTGAACTCGTTTTTCTCAGTACCTATGCAGCGAGGTTGTGAGCCACTCCAAGTCCCATCAGCCTGGCACATCCTAGTGCTTGAACCCACCAGGATCAAAGGGGAGTTACAGCTAAATGAAACCTCTGATTGGTAGATGAAGCTCTTTCCCTCTCTTCTTCCTTGCGCCGGCACCCCAGGGTCCCCACAAAATTTTGCTGTGAAAAGCACAAGGAGTAAAAGATTATCCATTAATTAAAAGTTGACTTTATTAAGAGTGACAGCATTTTAACAGATGCAATTTTGTCAGTGAATACTTTGGAGATGGACATCTTTTTGTTTGAAATTTTGAGACTGATCCAAGTTCAAACAGTGCCAAGGTGCATGTTCTATTCAAATTCACTAAAATCTATTTGAATTCACCCATGTGTACTCGATTTTTCATATATCAACAGTAGGTTCAAGTCAGTTTGATCAGAATCAATAACCCTAATGTAAAATATTAATAGGATGCTTCATTACTTTCAGTACTATGAAAGTAACTTGAAGAACCAGAACATATCTGTGAAGATTATGAGCCAAATCTTGCTGGAAAAATAACAGCGTGTTAACAACGCATGACGTTATTAATGCACAAATAGGCTAACATGTTCAGGGTATTAAGAAATATAGCCTCAGTTGCAAATCTCCAGAACTTGATGTTGAATTTACTCTGCTCCGCCGCTTGCTTTGCATAAACGGCATCTCTCCCTTAGCTTCCCTGCTATTTTTAAGAACTTGCTGGATATGCGCACTCATTGCCCATTAAATTCACCACAGAAAAGTAGGGCTGCAACTTAATAGCGTAAGTACCTTTTTCACAATGTGATCATTGTTAACGCAATGCCAATCAATCTCTCTGGCCCAGAAAGGGAACAATTTAAACTGTTGAGTCTTATTCCTGCATGTAGTAAATTGTTATTGGAGATTTAAAAAAATTCACATTTAATTTTTTTTCTTACTTTTCCTTTCTGTGTCTTTTTTCTCTTTCTTTCGCTCTTTATTTTGCTTTCTGTACCTGATTTGACTTTAATTCACTCTCCCTCTACATCATTCTTCTGTTTCTTCCTCAATCCTTCAATCTTATTGATTAAAGTTATAGACTGTTGGTCCCATCGTTCACTAAGGTTCTAGATGCCCCGTTGCCCTTGCCGCGCCATTATCAGCTCGCACTTCCAGCAATTTGCGGTGGAAAAATATTTCAAACTGGAGGATGCAGGAAAAAGTCTAACTAACAGCACAGGCTGCGAGATGTCCTGCTCCAGCAAGATTTGGCCCTGTAGATTTCATCATTTATTGCAGATTTTAAAATATAACAAGTTCACAATATAATTACAGATGAGCACGGACATTTAGCTCATCTGAATATATCCATTCAGATAGATCTCTTAACATTCTCCCTATTGTGGCAACCAATTGTTTATTTTAAAGAATACCAGGACTTTCACCTCCACTACACTTCCTGGAAGTCTATTTGTTGATGATCCTTTGTAGTTAGAAAAATTTCCAATATCAGGCCTAAAATTACCTTTTACTAGCTTGAACCTATACTTCCTAGTTCTACTCTTGTAGTTTAATAAATCACCTCTTCTCTGTCTGAAAAATCCAAGTTTCTTCAGTATTTCTTCCGGGTTTCCCGACCTCAATCCAGACCACCCGCTCCCTCCCTGCCTCCAAGTAAAAATCCAGCCGTAGGAATCAGCTTCATTGCCATTCTCCACACTACCTCCAGCACTTGAACGATTCTTTTGTTTCTCGAAGATCAGAACTGGACATAGTGTTCAAAGGGAGGTCTGACCAGAGCACTATGAAGTTTGGTCACTTCTTCCTTTGACTGATTCAGCTATGTAATTCAACATTATATTGGTTTCCTTGACTGTTGCCCTGCATTGGTTGGATGTGTTCAGTGTCAAGCCTACCAAAACTCTTTCAGCTTCATCCGTAGCACCATTCATGGCATATGCATGTTGTCTATTTCTCCTTCCTATATGTAGAAGTTTATATTTGTCTGCATTAAATTTCAACTGACATGGTTCTGCCCATTACATATCATGTCCATCTCATTCTGTTATTTCTGAGCTGATTCTACTGATGCCCTCTCCCCCCCCCCCCCCCCTGTTCAGTACTACATTCCACCCGAGATAACTCCTCTAATATGTACTAATTGTTTTCTACCCTTCAGTCAGTTTCTTATTAATTCCCTACAGCTTTGAGTTTAATTAATGCTGCTTTGTGTGGAACTTTATCAGAAGCCTTTTGGAAACCTAGTTAAATAACAGCGTAAGGTTTACCTATAGTGCATTTTGATTGTCAATTTCTTAAAGAATTTGCGGCAATTGGTGAGGCAGGCTCTTCCCTTTCTGAATCCTGCTGTTAACTAGATTACTATTGTACAGATGATCATTAAATTTACTCATGATAATCAATTCTATTATTTTGCATGGAATAGAAGTAAGACTAATGGATTTGCCTGTGTCTGTGTGTTCGTTTTCCCATTCTTTTGGAATATTGGCACCACTGTACGCAATACTAATATTTAGAGATTCTTAGTAGATGGGAATCATATATGTATAAATTCAAGTGTAGCCATTGACCAACTAATCTTACCCATGATTCCCTGTGGGTATGGAAATGTTAAAGACTGTTCGAATGTAGCCGCAAGGACAGTCAAAAGCAGTTTTGACTAAACTCGGATAACAAAAAGCCACAGGCTGCGAGTGAAGGTCAAATTGTTAAATAACGTATTATAATGCTAAGTAGGAATTAGAGTTTGCTTAACAAAACTATTGCAAAGATATTTGAATGATAATTAGTATAAGGAACATAAAATGAGAGAGGTTATGAGAGTTAAAGGTATCCATCTGGTAGATTAAACTGAGATAGTCTGGACACCATCAATACAAATATTTGAACAATAAGGGAGTGATGGGTTATGGGGAGCAGGCAGGGAAATGAAGCTGAGCCCAAGATCAGATCAGCCATGATCTCATTAAATGGCAGAGCAGGCTCGAGGGGCCAAATGGCCTACTCCTGCTCCTATTTCTTATGTTCTTATGTACTAGTGAAACAGCGCTGACATGGGCTGGGCCCTTGGTATAGAAAGGCCTTGTACTGCTTGAAGCTAGAAATAAGAGAGATAAGGTAAATTCCAATGAGGTGAAGAACGTATAAACAAGATAATGATGAACAGGGTAGAGTTGTTGGAAAATGACTGAGCCAGGAGGGGCCAAGATGCTACCCTTAGAACCAATTAAAAAAGGTGATTTTGTTAAAGACCATATATGGACACTGGCCAAATGAACTTTTGATAAGAAAAGGGTTAAAACATCGATACTCAAAGAAAAACTTCACACAGACCTACTGCAAGAACAAAGGAACAGACTGAAGACGCGTCACCTGTGTCCGAGAGGTTCCAGAGACCAAGGACTGAGAGTTACTCATTGAACTATCGCCTGTTGTTAAGTATATTACACTGTAAGCTTAATAAATCTTGATCTATTGCTCAAACATACTGGATGCTGCCTATTTGTGTCTTGTCCAAGAACTCTGAGGAATCATTAAGATCCTACACCACATTAACCTGTTTTCTATCTACTAGTACTACACCAGTGTCCATTAACTTCCTATTAATGATTGCCAGTGCCTTCCAAATCTCCTCCGTAGTCTCTCTCAGGACTATGGAATAATTACCATCTACCTCATGGGATTTATTTGTTTTGAACCCATTTAATCCGTCTAGGAATTCCATCTCTTTTATAATGAGGTCACTGGTTTTCCTTTCCAGATCATCTTAAATTTTATCATTCTGTGGTCGCAATCCCCCTTGCAGTCACTTTCTTATAAATGAAGCAACATTTTGACTATGATAAATATTATGAAATAAAGTAATATATTATGTGATGTTTTATACTTTTAAGTAAAAGCGTCATGCCTGATTATCATGCAAATTACATTTTGAAGCAAGGACATTATCTCTTAATCAGTAAATAGGATTATTTGGAATAAGATCTGTACTAATGTGTATCTAGCAGAAGACATTTTTAATTACACATAAATATCAATTTATAACTGAACGTATATTAGGAATGTTTCCTAAAAATAGAACAATGTAGTTCAATACAAGAATTCACTAAGTTTCTGAGCATTTCCAAAAAACTGGATTATGCATTGAAGAAAATTGATGCTACAAGTCCTGTAATGCAAGCTGCTGTCTAAAAATTTATGTCATCACTAGAATGGCAGCATATGGACAAATGCTTTGCTTTGTCTAAACAATCGATTCATATTGCAAATACATATAAGTAGAAAATAAAATACCTTGCCAAACTACTGGGGAAAATGTTTGGTACTTAGAAGTGAGTACATTTCTCACCATCATCGCCTTGTTTTCCTTTGATACTTTAATAACCATAAATATTGGGATAAAATATATGATCAACAAATACACTAACAGATTATTATGTGCAACCATCATCATCCTCCTTGATAATCTCATGGTCTACTTACGCAAACACTGAGGCACTTCTCCCTTCCATGTTCCATTTCCCACACAGCTGAGAATTGCGGGAAAGGACAACTCATATCCCGGAGAACAGCTGTAGCTGATGCTTGATCCCCAATCAAAGTTTGTTCCTTCCATTTTCCCATTTGAAATCTGTGGTGGAGCTAAACACGCCACAGCTGCAATAACAGTGAATTGCATTAGACACATGTTAAGTTCTTCACATGTGTCATTACATTTAAAATCTACATTGGCTTTATCTTGCCAATGGAACTGAATATCTTCATGTAAATATTTTATTTGGAAATGCATCTCATGAGCACTCAATTATATCAATTTACAAACACGCCACAGGTAGCTAACACTGTGGATAAAATAGCAGAACACTTATTCTGGTTATCTGGTGTCTCAAGTATTTTGCTTTCCATGACTGTAATGCCTACCTAAATGATATTATTATTGAGATCAATTCATTATCAGTTCACAACTCTTCAATGTAATATATCTACCTACCTATTATGGAAATTTACATATGCACTTTCATTGTTTCATCATTGGAGTTCATTACATTTGACAATTGCACTGTGTTAACAAATCATATTAAAAATAACCAGTGCATTTTCATCTAAAACTCAGTATTGATTAAATCAAATAATTGCTGCCTCTGGCATAATATTGTTACCTTTACATAATGGCATTGAGCCACTCCATGTGCCATTGCTATTGCAGGAACGAACCCTGGAGCCCTTAGAGCCCATTGTGTACCCTGGCTGGCACATATACGTGACATTTTGTCCGACTGTAAAATCATCCCCCAGTCTCATCCCATTCGCTGATACCCCAGGATCTCCACAGGTGATTACTATGAAAGACCAGATTTGACACCATAATTTAGATGTGGTGTGAAAGGAAGAGAATTGAAACACTGAAACAAATACAAATCCATTAGTTTATCACACCATTTGTCACCACTGAAGAGAATTGTGTACTTAATGAGCTAATGTACTCACAAAGATAGCAAAAATAAACTGAGCGAATCTCATTTAGATTTGTGAAGGCTCAATGCAAACTTCTAAACTGATTATAACAACAACTTGTATTTATATAGCTCCTTTAATGTAGTAAAACGTCCCAAGGCGCCTGCACAGGAGTATTTTAAGACAAAAAATGTGACACCGATCCACGTAAGGATAAATTAGGGCAGGTGACCAAAAGCTTGGTCAAAGCGGTAGGTTTTAAGGAGCGTCTTAAAGGAGGAAAGCGAGGTAGCGAGACGGACAGGTTTTGGCAGGGAATTCCAGAGCTTAGGGGCTAGGCAACAAAAGGTACGGCCATCAAAGGTTGAGCGATTATAATCAGAGATGCTCAAGAGGGCAGAATTAGAGGAGCGCAGATATCTCGGGGGGTTGTGGGGCTGAAGGAGATTACAGAGATAGGAAGGGGCGAGGCCATGGATGGATTTGAAAACAAGATGAGAATTTTGAAATCGAGGCGCTGCTTAACCGGGAGCCAATGTAGGTCAGCGAGCACAGGGGTGATGGGCGAATAGGGACTTGGTGCAATTAGGCACATTTATTGATATTTGATATACTTCTGAAAAGCCTAGCTAGCCTTATGTAAAATATGAATTTAGCTTTCAGTTTTACTGTAAATCGCAATGAAATATTGGCAAAATAAATACATATCCATTGTATAAAAAAAGTCAGCTGTGACTTTGTGCTTTCAGATTTGTCCAACATATCTCATCAACAGCACTGTCGATCAATGAGGTTTGCCTGATCTCTGAGCTTTCCAATTGGCCCGACATAGTTTATTGACATTGTTGAAAGAGGCCCAATCAAGCAGGATGGGAAGTGTGCAGTACTAACATAATCTTTTATTCAACTCAAAGAAGCAGTCACACACTTCAATGCTATTATTGGGGTCAGTGGCATGTTAAAATGAAGTTGCTGCTTAAAGTGTACATTCATGTCTGAACTTTCTGAGCTGCCTCAGACCTCAGATATCTAAAGCAACTTCACAAAGGACACTCAGGTCTCAACTATTTCCTTTTACTCAAAAGTGCTAATTCTAACAGTTATTGACTTACTTGTACAATTGGGTACATTGCCTGACCATGTACTGTTAACTGTGCACCGTCTTGTAGCTGAACCAGAGAGTAAGTATCCTTCTAGACACGAATACGTTACAGAGTTGGAGTATGATGTTCCATCAATGCGATGCACTTTCCCATTAGCCGGTGTCCCAGGGTTGCCACAATTGACAGCTGTAAATATTGGTTGAAAGCATACTGGGAAAGTTAGAATTTGGAGATCAATTCTTTCATTGTTAGTGTCAAATGCTTTAACCTTAATTTCATTAATAATAAATAAATGTTGGTCTATAGTTAGAGAATATGTTGAATCTAATTCTAGTTTCAGTCTTCACCTTTACTCTCCCAAAGCGCCTTCATTAAAATACTGAAAATCCCCCAAAGGCGAAATTAGGTTAAACAATATGGGTCATTAGCAAAGGTGAAGCAAGTTTTATCCTTGGTTATCTAGCTGCTGAATAGTCTAAGTTGCATAACTGAATAGTAATATCCACAATATTTAGGATGCTGGTATAAAAGCTGTTCTACATTCAGAACGCTGCAAAAATATGAGTATTGTTTTCTCAGTTACAATGTCTGCATTTTACATTACATTTTAGAGATGATTTAAAAAAAAATCAAACTTCATAACATTTTAAAGTCCAAAATAGCTACGGAACTAATGGTTTAAATCTAACTTATCTCTGACATTGTGACAGATCATATTGTTTAAGTAAAATTCCCAAGGAGACTTTCAATATGATCATCAAATACACTGCCCTCACATGACTGCTGAGGTGTTGAGCACAGTTCATCTTTACAAATGCCTCACTAAAATAAAGACATTGAGCAAAAAATTCAAGTATATTTGTTATAAATTTGTGATATAAATCAAATATTTTACACATAATTATGGAATACCATTTTAACCTCCTTTGCAAGGAAAACTTTCTAATGCACTTCTGACTTTGTAATTTGAAAGTTATATCATCTTTCTCAGTCATGGTAAAAAGTATTCCACAGCTAACTGCTGACCATCCACTAAGTCATAAACAACTCTTTACACTAACACTGTATGCAGCATCCTGAAGCATGTTATATCATTTGTTTTGCTAAAACAGATGGATACATAGATGGCATTTAAAATTACCCATTATATTTTTTATTTTACACGCATGTACATTTCTGCATTATTTAATGTCTGAATTATACCTATATTGTTCTTTTGAACATTATTCCAGTTTCTGATTTATTCCAGTTTCTGATTTAAATTATCAGCTTAATTCTGTAATCATTCATCACATGACTACTGGAAACTAACTGGGTGAACAATATCCTCAACCAGTCAGCTTGACTGAGATTAAATTGAAGTTGTTAAAATTTATATTATTTCAAATTGGATGAAACTATGGATAGTACGGCAGAGGAATTATGCAGCAAAATCTTTTAATGAAAAAACAGACAAACAAAGCAAGTGGAGAAGTGGCAATATAGATAAAAGAAGACACTGCATCAATAGAAGGAAATGATATAACTGCTTTGGCTGATGCAGCTGAGACATTGGGCCAAAAATTCATCCCGCTGCGCGAGAGTACGCACTGCGTACTCTCGCGTATTCTCTCTCCAATTGCCGGTTTTCTGCATGCCCTGCGCATGCGCTGAAAACCGGCACTTGGTCTTTTGAAAAGGGGGCGGTTCCTCGGTGCATCGCGTGCGCGCTACAGGCTGCGCGCACGCTGTGCACTTCGTGCTTTGGACGCGCAGGTAAGGACGGAAGATTTTAGAAATGGAAAAAGGAGGAGTAAGACCCACTTTTAACAAGGTAAGTAGTGAATTAAGTATTTTTTTGAATTTTTTTTTAACAGGTATATCTTTTTTAGAGACTTTAAAGACAGGTAAGTTTATTTTTATAACTTTTTAAAAGATTTTAAATTTTTTCAAAAATTTAATTTTTTATTTAAAATGGTTAATTTATTTAACTATACTTATTTTATTAATGTGATGGGTTTTTAAAAAAATTTAATTGAGGTTTAGCTGTTATTTTGGGGGGGTGTAAGATTCATAGATTTCACAGCACGTATGTGAAACTTATGGATGGAAGATGGTGTGCTGCCATTGGCTCTAACTGAGTCACGTGATCCCATAGCTCGCACGAATTCACTACGCCGGTGGGATACGCAAGCACTGCCCAGCTGATGTCTGGAACATCAAGTTCGTGCGAGCTGGATCTGAAAAAGCCAACGCGGAGTGAGAGATCGCGGGGAAGCCTTACCCCCGCGGGAACAGAGCGAGATCAATTTCTGGGCCATTGTAATCTGAGGTCAACAACAGTAAAGGAAAGAAGATATATGTTCGTGGTTTTTATAACCTTCCTGGCAGCAGGACAATTAGTGAGTGAAATCTCTCTGCAGATCAAGGTGGCCTGTAAAAAGAGGCAAGAAAACAAACCTCGGAGGATTTCAATTGTACAGCTATTAACTGGGAAAAAGCAGAGAGAATTACGTGCAAGTTTTTAGAGAAGGTACAGGTTGCCTCCCTCACTCAGTTCATCAAAAAACTAAGGCAGTGAGCGGCTATACTAGATCTAACCTATAGGTAAAAATAGGAAACAGGTTCTCAGAAGAAGAGGTACCATTGAAGGAAAGAACAAACGATTTGGACTGAAACATATTTGACGGTCACAGAGAGATTGTAGTTGTAGATGATTCTTTACTCAGGAAAGTGGATACCCATGAGTGTCGCAAAGACAAATCCTACAGCATGGTGTACCTGGGGCCAGAGAAGTATGTACTGAGGAAAGGTTAGAAGGGATATTGAAGAGGATAGTAGGGCACAGTGGTGCAAGTCCACATAGAGATGAATGAAAGGGAGAAATAATATAGGGCCTCAAAAGTCCCATAAATTAGGAATGCCTCTAAACTCAGAAATAGGGGATACAAATGTTCTCCAGTACACTTGTGGTATTTGGGAAAGTGGGGAAGCTTACCAATAAATCTGAGGATGTAACTGAATGTTAGAAGCATTAGAAATAAGATGCCAGAACTGGGGGCTATTGTGGCAGTAGGGAGCTAAGTCCAGAGGATGGAAATTAATTTAACATTCGTGAGTATAAAGTGTTCAGAAAAGACGGGGTGGACAGAAAAAAGAGATGGTTTGGCCATTTATGTCAGGGACACCTGCGAGATAAATTAAATTGATCCTGTTGGAGGGGAACAAGTTATAAATTCTGGTGAGACATCTCAAATAAGAAAAAAATCCAAGCTTACACTAAGGGTATACTACAGATTTTCAGGTCAGTGTAAGGAGGACTATTTGCTCTACAAAGAGATAGGAAGGGTACGCGAGAATAGGAAAGTTATTCTAATGGGAGACTTCAATCAACCCAAAATAAACTGAGAAAACCTAAGTGGTTTAGAGTCAGAGTTTGGTAAATGTAATGCTTCATGACCAAGTGCGTCAAGGAAGTCAGAAGAAGCAGAGCTCATCTTTACCTGGTGTTTGTTAATCCATGCAATGTACAGGAAATGGAAGTTGTAGCACCCATAGGGGACATTGTTCACAGAATGATCAAGTTCAGCATGATCTAGGAGTCAGTTATACCTAAGACTAAGAGGTCAGCAGGCCCCGAAGGAATCCTGCGGAGCTCGTTAACTTCCATGTCTAAATTTCCGACATGTGCTTCTGGTGGGCGAAACACACAGTGGAGCATGAATTTGTAAAATATACCATTGAGAGATGTGATGGAAAGCTAACAAAGGAATATTAGGTGAAAATACATTGAAAAACTCTACAAATACATCAAAGGAAATGAAATAAATTGTACAAAATATCAGATAGGCTGAACAATAAATTAGAAAGTGCCAGAAATACATAGCGCTGATCTATCATCATCTGTAATGAGAAAAGGTAGTTTATGATAGTTTTAGGTGTGTATCCTTCATTAATGCTGCCTGACCTGCTGTGTATTTCCAGCATTTGCAGCTTTTCCTTTTCACTGAACAACAAATTAAAGGTTCTCAGGCAAAGATTAAGGGCTAAATTAATATCTGTTGTGTGTTAATCATGGAACAAGGATTTTAATTTGAACAATCTAATAATGTCATAAAATCTTTAACAATTCAGTTCACAAAACTTCAAATCAGCTTGCACTAAATCGTTTGTCAGCAAGATTTTCCTTACACTCGCAGATAACCAAAGATGGATGGCTATACCCAATCTTACTGGGTAACAGTGAAAGAACCATAGGAAAGCTTTCCTCCATTTGCTATTTGGAGCAAAATTGGTAATGATTATTCATGATTTTACTGAAAACAGCACATGGAGAAAGGCTATCCCCTTTGCAAACCCTAACAGAGTTTTAAAACTATATTCTGATTAAGTGATAGTACTCAGATTGAAATTGATATGATTTAAGTCAGTTTTAGTTTCCATGACGATTCCTGCAGTGTGAGCATTCAGAGGAAGGAACAAAAAATTTAACAGGAGAAGTTGATAGAGGAGCATTGAACAATTTAAAATGATGTTGCTGATAACTAGGTAAAAACGGGCAGAGCGCCTGTTTTTCGGGCACTAAACGATGATCCTTCCATATTGGATAAGGCAGGTGAACTGGCGGCAGAAGCGTAGGTCGTGAACATTTTAAGTGCAGAATAATTTATTTAAATTAGGGTTCTGCACGACTTGCCAGGCCCGTTTCCAATTTTCGAACACCCTGGAGCTTCACTCGCAACATGCTGAACTTGTGCCACTAACTGGTAGAAAGGCCCCCATACTTACCTGAATGTGGAGCCGGGACGAGCAGGAGCAATACTTCCGACCCCACATTAAAAGAACATGGGCTGCTCCCTCCCCCCGCTTACTGATTGCTCTCCTCCGGCCAACGATCACCTCCCTGTCAGCCCGAGGCCCGATCGTCCACCCACTAGCCGGGGGCCCGATTGCTCCCCCAACTGAGAGGTCCAAGCGCCCACCCTTCTTCATTTATCTGAGGGCTGCTGCAATGTCAGCAGCGACCCGATCTTCAGTGATGATTCTCCGACAGCTCTGAGCAGTTCCATTGAAATGAGGCCTGAGGCCCAATATCGGGGGCGCCTCAGGCCTCACCATTCAGGCACAGGGATTGTCCAGGAATGGCCACACCCAAATTTTTCAGCCTTTATCTATTGGTCAGCAGAGATACTGGCCATCTACTAATTATAAAATTGATTCTCTAATGTTCTGATGTATGTGTGTTGTTCAGCTTAATATTACAGATAAAAATAGTGTGTCTTCAAAAACAATATTTAGGGCTAGAAATTCATTGTAGCCCAGGAATGGGCGGTATCATTAGAAAAGTTGGAGAATTAGTGCCAGGCGCTAATGCTTTAGACTGCACGCAAAATTCGTGCTCACTGCTCAAAGAAATGATTGGAATTCAAGTCTTTAAGCCCAAGCTCATTGGCGTTACACTCAAAGGGTCGACCAATATCAGGTGCAGTCTAATCGCAAGTCATGATTGGCACAGGCTTTTTTCACTACTTAAAGGGGAAGTTTATTGATGCTGCAGAACCTCATTCTCAGCATTGCTGGCTGTGCAGCTGCCTCAGCAAGCAGAAGCAGGACAAGGAGAAGGAGCTGGAGGACTGAACCAAGTGTACTCATGGTAGATCCATACCCCAGGGAGAGAGCCCGCAGCTTCTGCGATGAAGCATTGGAGGCATTGGTTTTCGCTGTGCAGAGACGGAGGGTGGTGCTCTACCCAGCAAGTGGCAGGACGCCCTCACCACAAGACTTCCGCGCCATGTGGAGGGAGGTAGCGCAGCACATCTCGGGCAGCACTGTGGTCCCCAGGACCTACATACCGTGCAGGAAGAAATTTATCGACCTCACTCGGGTGATTCAACAAATGCTGCATACCACCATCTGAACCACAGTCTTCACACACTGCCCAAAGCACCACACCCCCAGCACTCACCCACCAACAATCTCTGCCTACCAACACTCACATCCACATCTCACACCTTGCACACAATGACAGTTATTCAACTATGGTGGGCATTTCACCCAAACACATTGCTCCACACTCACTCACACACTTTCCTTTCTCTTGCAGGTTAAGGTGGCTCACAACAGGAGGGAGCAGGAGCGCATAGGCGGGGGACAAGCCAACACCCAACCACTGTCTGCGCTGGAGAATCGAGTGCTGCTGATTATTAGGCGCCAGGTGGTGGGCACCATGGCCTTGGGGACAACGGTATGTTTATCCCTACTCCTTCTCACATCCCACTTCCCCCTCACCCCACAAGCGTTTTGCATTTTCCAGCTAATCATGCTGTATGCATGCATTTCTCCCTTCCTGCCCACCTCCCCTCACCTTAACCCAACTCTTGTGGGTTTATGCTTTCAGATCATCAGCAAGCTCCTGAGCAGCTTGTCCCTGAGGGCACCGTAGAGAGCGAGGCAGGAGAAGAGGAAGAGGAAGAACACACCGCATCACTGCATATCTCATCCGCAGGCACCAGCTCAAATATTGGTATTACGCGTTCTTTAGAGACTAGTATAGTAACGGGATCTGCACAGGGTGAGGCACTGGGGATGAGTGGGCTGCAGCAAGGCCAGGGGAAAGGGTAGCTTGGGGGCCAGCTCCCTGGATGGCAAGTTCTGCTGCACAGGACGCAGATGAGGACCTCGCACGGACACTCATCAGCCTTCCACCAGCCCTGCTGCAGCCACTGGGCCAACACTTCATAGGAGCACTAGAGTAGGCAAAGGCACAGTAGTGAGCAACATTAAGGGATTGCACAAGGGTGAATAGTTAATATTTTTGTTGTAAATATGTGTTCACTGATTTTTGATAAATTTATTAATTCAGTTTGGATTCTTTTGTGGTACGTCTCATTTCAGCTTTGCGCTGTGATATGGCCTGCGACAGGGATGGAATGATGGGGATGTGGTGAGCAACAGGGATCTGGGGCTTAATTCATTCGAACCGCAGTCTGATGAGGCGATCATGGACCGCCCTTCCGGAAGGCCGATTGAGTGGCTGCCTCCTCCCTCTTCCTCCTCCTGCGGTGGTCCCGCAATCCCTGGTGGCAAGTGCTGGGTCCTCATGATGTCCAAGTTGTGGAGCATTTTTCTTTTATTCGTTCACCGGATGTGGGCGTCGCTGGCTAGGCCAGCATTTATTGCCCATCCCTAATTGCCTTTGAGTGGCTTGCTAGGCCATTTTAGAGGGCAGTTAAGAGTCAACCACATTGCTGTGGGTCTGGAGTCACATGTAGGCCAGACCAGGTAAGGATGGTAGATTTCCTTCCCTAATGGATATTAGTGAACCAGATGGGTTTTTATGACAATCTGGTAGTTTAATGGTCACCATTACTGATACTAGCTTTTTATTCCAGATTTATTTAATTAACTGAATTTAAATTCCACAGCTGCCGTGGTGGGATTTAGAACTCATGTCTCCGGATCATTAGTCTGGGCCTCTGGATTACTAGTCCAGTAACATAACCACTATGCCATCATTCCCGAAATGCAGCAGACCACCACAAAATGGGACACCCGCTCAGCCGAGTACTGGAGGGCTCCTCCTGAGCCGTCAAGGCAGCGGAACCATTGCTTCAGCAGGCCGATGGTCTGCTTGATGATGTTCCTGGTGGCAGCATGGCTCACATTATATGAGTGCTGGGCAGGAGTGTTGGGATTGCGGAGGGGAGTCATGAGCCAGGTGGAGAGCAGATAGCCCTTGTCTCCGAGCAGCCAGTCACGAGCTTGACGTGGTGGCTAGAAGATAGCTCGCACACCGGTCTGGCGCAGGATGAAGGCATCGTGGCTGCTACCAGGATAGTGAGCATTGACATTGAGGATTCGCTGTCTGTGTCGCACACCAACTGCACATTAAATGAGTGGTAGCCTTTGCGGTTATGGAAGATCTCAGGATTGTTATGCGGTGCCCGCAAAGCCACGTGGGTGCAGTCAATGGTGCCCTGCACCATGGGGAATCCCGCTATCCTGGCAAAACCACATGCACGCTCGTCCTGCTTCTCTCTGGTGATGGGGAAGGAAATGTAGTCCCTTCTCCTACTGCAGAGAGCCTCTGTGACCTTCTGGATGCAGCGATGGACGGCAAACTGCGAGATGTTAGATATGTCTCCTGCTGCAGACTGGAAGGGTCCGCTGGCGAAGAAATTGAGGACGACGGTGACCTTGACTGCCACTGTGGGAGCCGTGGTTGTCTTGATCCGAGTCTGGAGCTCTGGTTGCAGGAGGTGTCAGAGTTCTGTGACCACCTTTTTGCTGAAGTGGAGCCTCCTAATACCTCGCTTAATTGGAGATAGGAGAAGTGCTGTCGGAATACCCTCGGAGGGTAAGGCCTCCTGTTGAGTGCCCTGATGGCCCTCCTCCTCCCTCTGGCCATATGTTCCAGTCTTTCTCGTTCCCTCCGCCATAAATCCTGGAGGGCGAGGTCGACTGCCAGTACAGCCCCCATTAATGTTACCAAGTGTAGCAGTTTGATTTTTTTTAAGAATGTAGCTACTTTTTAGTTGCCACAACAGTCCTGATACAAAATAACCTTGAAATTACTGAATTAAACTGTTGGACTATGTGAAACTGACAAGGAACCACTGAAACTGCACTAACCTGACAGCTGTGGGTCATTACTGATGATCCCTTTAAATAACGTCCCTGGAGCCGGCTTCTTGCTGCTTCACGCCAGCTCTCCCTGTTGCTGTTTACTCCAGGCACTAAGGTAGGTGGCGACAATCAATTTCGCAGATCGGGCACTCAGTGAGTGTTGCACTCACTAACGTCACAATCCACCTAGCGTTGAGGCTCCTGCCGATAGCGGTTAGCTGCGGGGGGGGGCATGATTTGGCGTGCGCCGTTGGATTCACCTCACCCCGGCGATAATGCCCTAGCGCCCCACTGACACCATCTGCTGGCGTTAACGAGAGGCGCTAAGGTACCAAATTTTTACCCCTCAGTCTTTGTGAATGAGTGCAGCAACATTCAATGCTATTGAACAGAAGAAAGTGGGGATTGGCACATGATAAAGGCATTATAACTGTCAGGAAACAGGGCACATACCAGCTTCATTCGATTCCTGTTATCACACACCAGCTGCACGCTCAGTGAATGTAGGCCCTTCCTGTTCATTTATAGTCTAGGGTCTTGGTATGGAGCATGCAAGACCATGATGCCCTGCACCTGAGGGAAGCCTGCGATCCTGGCAAAGCCCAGAGCTCTGTCTTCCTGCTTTGCTGCCTCCATAGGGAAAGAGATGAATTAACTTGTCTTGGCAAAGTGTGTGCCCGTCACCTGCTTGATGCAGGACTGCATCGCCAATTGACTGATTTTTCTTATGTCACCTGCTGCAGCCTGGAATGATCCTGAGGGATATTAATTCGGGGCCACAGTTACCTTCAGAGCCACGGGCAACGAAGTGTGCGACCTGGTGCTGCAGTTGGGTGCTGCAAAAGGTGACATAGCACGGTAACAGCCTCACTGGTGAAGCAGAAGCACCAGGCACACTACTGCTCACTTAACTGGAGGTAAGATGTTTTGGTCTTCTAAACTCATGAGGTTAGTCCTCCTGTGACCTCCCCTCCTTCATGCTCTTTTCCCCACAGCTGTGGATCTCTCCACTGTTGCTTGCTGTTCTTCCTTCTCCTCATCCTCCAGCCACAGTAGCAGACGGAGAAGCACACCCATGTTGCCGGAGGAGGTTTGTACAAAAGCCCCATGGCAGAAATTGTCTCTCGTCTCCAAAGAATTATTTGCCACAATTTTTGCAATCACTACAGCAGCCAACACAGCCAGAATTAGACACAAAAGCTCACTCGTAGTCTAAAATGACTAACCAGATACTTTCCTGAATGCACCTGATGATCCCTTTAAATAACAGTTGTGCAGCCTCCCTCCCAACTGACCCCACTTAGAATTTGTGTAATTTGTACAATGGGTGAATCCAACGGTCAGAAGTCGAATTTGGCAGAAGCGCATTTAAACAGGCGCCGGACCCCCATTTACATATTCATTAGGCCATCAATGGTTTCAGGTGGTGCACTGGATGACAAGAATGTGACTGACTTATGGTGTTGGGCGCACTTTCAGTGCACATCAGGGGCGAGAGATCGTCAGGGGAAATTCAAAGGACTGATGCTCATGTTAAGAGTACAAAAGGTCATGAGTTGAACTTCTGCTCCTATATTTATTTTCTCTATCACCTTGGGGGTAAAATTCAACTTCGGTGGGGACACAAAACAGGCAATCGTGGATTGTCTGCCCATTATACCCTCTGCCCGATTTATCAATTTTCACTGTTGCCTATTAATTGAAGTCAACTGCAAAACAATCTTCTCTTGAGTTTTGTCAGTAGACAAGAGTAGAGGCAATGTCTCACTAATGTCACAAAGCACAGTCTCTATTAACTCAAAACAGGTTAAAACATTGCCATATTTAAAATAAATGTAGCCCAAGGGTGTACTAAAACAAATATTGACAGCACCTTTCAGGATGTAATTGGTAAAGAATTGCCCCTTGGGTTACTGAAGTAACTGAGACTGCTAAATTATTGCACACTCAAAGGTTGCTACAGTAATCCTGGGAGCAACGGTTTACTGCCATATCTTGAAACCTGCGCTCAGGTTCTGTCTCCTGTTCCATGAGACAGATTATGGTATCGATATTATTGTTTTGGCAGAAGTGAAGAAAGTGAAATGTGTTGCATACAGTAGACTGACTGAAGTGAAAGTGTTTGCAATAAAAACTCTGGCATGATTTTACTGGGAAAATGTTAAAAGCACAATTAATGCTCTGCCTAATTGCAGTTCAAATTTTAATTAAAGCTTTAAAAGTTTAGTGGGAGATGTGTAATTTGGGGCTACATTTATGTAGGTGTTAGCTGTGGCTCAGTGGTTGCATTCTTGCCTGTGAGGTAGAAGGTTGTGAGTTCAAGTCCCGCCCCAAAGGCTTGAGCACATAATCTAGGCTGACACTCCAGTGCAGAACTGAGGGAGTGCAGCACTGTCGGAAGTGTCGTCTTTCGGATGAGGTGTTAAACCGAGGCCCCTGTCTGCTCTCTCAGGTGGACGTAAAAGATCTCTTGGCACTATTTCGAAGAAGAGCAGGGGAGTTTTCCCCAGTGTCCTGGCCAATATTTATCCCTCAACCAACATCACAGATTATCTGATTGTTATCACATTGCTGTTCTGTGGGATCTTGCTGTGCACAAATTGGCAATTGCATTTCTTACATTTAAAGTGACTACACTTCAAAAGTAAAGCGCTTTGTGGCGTCCTGGGTTCGTGAGAGGTGCTATGCAAATGAAGTCTTTCTTTGATTTGGCACTGAAGATAATTTTTCATACCCCTAAGGTTTAACAGATGCTAGTCATGAAAGCTGCTGTGAATTGTCCTAAAAAATCTGACACCTTTCCCTAGTTGGGCCTGCGTGTGACTCCATAATTCCACACTACATAGTTGAGTCATAATGCCCTCAGGGCAACTGGGAATGAGCACTAAATATTGCCTTGCCAATGTCACCGACGTCCCAAGAACAAATTATTAAAAAAATGTATCTTGCAAGATACTGGTTGCGATTTTCAACTCCCAGCTGCCCATTTGTTGCCTAAAAAGTGGGTGGCTGTCAGTTAAAAATTTGAGGTGGTTGGGGTGGGGGGGTGGGGGCACCTCGGCCACCCCACTGACATCCAAGGCCCACCTGATGCAATTTTCAGTCAGGCCTATAAATGGGCGAGCAGTGCGCCCACTTAATTCAGGCATGAGTCTGCTTAAAAGACGCAAATCTGTATTCTACGCTGCCAGTGGCTGCTCAAGAAAAGGCGCAGAATTTTTGGGGGAGAATTTTTGTTGGGCCAGGAACAGCAGAAGCACTCATCCTGGCTCCATGAAAATATTGCAGCCTGGTGCCAGCCCGTGCATGACCACCTCGGTGATTGCCCTCCTCCTGGGTCCAACCTGCTGGGGAGCTGAATTGGGAGCCAGACGATTTCTTGCCCTTCCACATCTGACGAGATGCTGCGGGATGACCATTTGGTGTTTACAGCTCGCTGGTGGCCTGGCCGCTCAGGCTGAGTCCGTGCTCACTTCAGGCAATTTGAATTAACACCCCGCCACTGTATCCAAACAGTGTTCCTTTAATAAATTTAGCTTGAAGTGAGATCTTGCCGACTGTCAAATACATTTAGAGTCTGTTTCTTGTTCAGCTATAGTTACATTTACTAGAGGTCTGCACTGAATTAAACAAAAATGTAATCTATGCAGTTTTGCCATCCTTTTCTTAACTGATGATGGTTTACACACCCGAAATGTCAATGACTTGTCTTTTTTCTTTCTGGTGCTGACCAATTTTCCCTTTAAGCTGTGTGGCTGAGCAGCGCTCCAGGGGTCCCGCGCAGCCGGTGAGCCAGCTTTTAAACTGAAAAAACCACACATGCGAGGACATTTGAATGGGCCACACAGCCCAAAAAAAAATGACAGGAAATATTGCTGCTGACTGTACTTCCAGCATACCTAATTTTGTCACTTTCATAAAATATAACATAAAGCAGAAAATACCAAATCCCAGCTCATATAATCGAATATAAAAGTGCCTCAGTGTGGTAACACACTACATTATTTCCTCTGGATCTCCAGTTGGCAGATTAGGATTACAGCTTTTTAAAATTATGATTAGGCACCATCAGTTTTATCCAAAGTCACTCCCCCCACCCCCGCCAACTAACCTAGATAAAGTTTTGAAATAACTGTAGTTTAAAATAATTTGTGTTAATTTTATTGGGTAATGTTTTTCAGTTTTGGGTTTGCTTTGTGCTGACAGTAGCCGTTAGCATGATTGCCAGATGCCAATATACTGGATATCAATAACAAGGGGAGATATTTATGTTTAGAGGAGAAGGAAAGTATAGAGAGAAATACTTTAGAGGTTAAGTACTTCAACGTGGAACACTAATGTATCCCCTTTCATTCAAATAATAACAAAGAGTCATCAAAACTCTTCGACTTCATAGAAAATATTCTTGTTTTCATTGTTAATTTTCCTTCTCTATGGAGGTTCAGATCTCCCCTTCCCGCAGGGAGTTAGGAACATAGAAGATAGGATTACATAGGATATACGGCACAGAAACAGGCCATTCGGCCCAACCAGTCCATGCCGGTGTATATGCTCCACACGAGCCTCCTCCCGTCTTTCCTCATCTAAACATAGAACAGGAGTAGGCCATTCAGCCCCTAGAGCCTGTTCTGTCATTCAGTCAGATTATGGTTGATCTATAGTTTTAACTCCATTTGCCCACCTTGCTTCTGTAACCCTTAATACCCTTGCCTAACAAAAATCTATCAATCTCAGTTTTGAAATTTTTAATTGATCTAGCCTCAACAGCTTTATGGGGAGTGAGTTCCAGAGTTACACTACCCTTTGTTGCTCCACTTGTGCACTTGACATTAGCTACGGGAGCATCAGCAAACACCCCCACAGCAAATCCCAAGAGTGGAAAGTTTTCGAGCTCTGATTGCTGATCAGGTGGGGTCCGTCCCAGTACTGGCTGAGACTATAGCAACAGCCAGCCAGTACCGAATTATCCTGAAGCAGCAGGTCTGCACAGGGAAGAAAAACTGACAATTGAAAATAGGGATCTCTCATGATGTGGAAGGTTTATTCATAACTATTTTGATGTTATTTTGGATGCACTGGTACTTTATATTGAAGTAATCTCCCGACAATTACCTTCTGCTTTACAGATGATTGAGATATTACTGCAAGTTTATTGTGTAACAATTTATTGGATTACTTAAAAATCCTATGGCTTTTGTTACTTTGTATCTGGTTTTTCATTTTTGATAGTGCTAATTTTGAAAAAACAGCATTTATGTACAAGTCTACAATAATAGTAAAGTTGACATGTCGCAGATCTCACTTACCCTTACACTCCGGTTGCCTTCCTGACCAGGTGCCATTGAGAAGACAAATCCTTTCAATGGAACCATGCAAAATATATCCTGTCAGACAAGAAATGCGCACAATGCCCTTAATCCAGAATTCACTCTTTTCTTTCAAACCATGTGCCGGAGAGCCAGGGTCACCACACATTCCAACTGTATCTCCTGCAACAGAACACAAAACCAAGATTAAATGGTCATCAGGTTCATGAAAAAATAAGATGTCTATTCTTTGGACTAAATAAGAAGAAAACTGGCAGAAAACCCCCCCCAAATTATAACCATGATGCGGAGATGCCGGCGTTGGACTGGGGTGGACAAAAATGAGAAGTCGCACAACACCAGGTTATAGTCCAACAGATTTATTTAAAATTACAAGCTTTCGGAGCTATCGATCGCCCCTTCTTCATAGTAACTTTACCTGAAGAAGGGGCGATAGCTCCGAAAGCTTGTAATTTTAAATAAATCTGTTGGATTATAACCTGGTGTTGTGCGACTTCTCAAATTATAACCAGGATGAGATGGCACGGTTACAAGTTTATAGTCTTCGCTCACTGCTAGTCACTCCCATCAGCTATCTGAATGTTTAAAGTGTGCCCATACTGCCTAATATCTAACTATACAATAGTGTAACAATAGTATCCCTTTGTGATCTGTAATGTATATTGGGTCTTTTGCTGGTGTGCTGGTTCATTTACTTCAACAAAACACTTAGTAAAACTAGGCCAGATGCGAATCATTAGCTGTTTTATTTCACAATGAGCGAACATACAGAACAACAATTATTGGATTCACTTTGTTCCAACAGTGCAGCTTTTCTTTGTGCAATAATACAAAACAGTGAAACACGCTACACCTACACACATCAGTGGGTTGTCTTACTTGATTTAAACAAAATAATTTCCAACTAATCTTCTGCATTCCCGTTCTGAGCCTAGCCAAAGCTTGCCCTCACAGCTTTCCAGTTGTAGACCTAACTGATTGCTTGTGTCTCTGTATTTGTCATTTATCTTTTGACGTTCACAGAAAGGAACAATGGGTGTGTGGTGACTGTCAAATGCTGAGACAGGGTAATGAATTGCTTATTATTTACAGTCTATGTGGAAACAACATCAAACCTAGCTTATTAAGGAATTTAACCACTTATCATTTCAGTATCTTTTTTAAACTATGCAAAAACACTTTGCTTTAAAATCCCAAAATTTAAAGTAACTCTTTCCAAAATCCGTAATGTGGAAAAAGAGGCAAAAATCCAAAAATGCGATAGGCATTTTATATGTTATGAAGATCAGATAATTATATTTAATGCTTATTGCAAAATTAGAAGAAAACAGTGCTTGGAAAATCATGGGGCTATTCAAAAACAGAGTGACTGCTGTCAATGACCGGAAGCTGCGCAGAAGCGTTCTGCGCATAAATCTCTGGTGTTTTAAGTATGAATGTATAATAATATAGTCACATCGCATGCCTAAATCTATGGAATCTATGGATTGGTTTAATGATGTATAAGTATTAATGTATGATATTTTCACGGGGGAAGGGTTGTAGAGATTTATTTATATGGAGCACGAGCTCCATGTGAAGGGAAAGGAGAAGAAAATTAATAAAGATAAAAAAATTAATAAAAATTGGCGTTTACTGTGTTTTGCTGCCGCAGATTTTCTTTTCCTGCTGTGACTCTGTTCGGTAGTAGCGATTTCTTTTCACCATCCCCCTCCCCTCCTTTCTCGCTGGAAGTGTTTTCTTTGTAATGGCGACAATATTTTATTTTCAGTTAGCGAACAACCGAGAAACACTGAAACTGTGCATGCGCAACTACTTCAACTTCGCTGGCAGCAGTCGCGTCCATTCAAAAATTTGTGAAATACTATGGTCGAGATTTTCCTTAGCTCGCGGGTCCCGACCCTGCTGCTGGCTCCATCCCGCTCTGAAAAATGATTTTCTGTTGATAGGGCTTGTTAAGCCCGTCCAGCATGCTTCCCGGGCCAATTAGAGGAAGCGGGTCTGGTGACGTCATTCATGACGCGTCATCAGCCAGTTTCCTTAGAGGGACAAGGGCCAACTTTCTTTTAACATTTGTGCTGTCAGTGTTTTACATCATTGAAGTGCTGTGTCCTCTGGTTACCAACTCTTCTGCAACTGGAAACAGTTTCTCCTTATTTACTCTATTAAAACCGTTCATGATTTTGAACACCTCGATCAAATCTCCTCTTAACCTTCTCTGTTCTAAGGAGAACAACCCCAAATATAGGTGTTCAGCATATGAGCCTGTTCAAAATAATTGAAAGCTATACAAATGTGCTAAGTGTTCATGCAGTAATAGGTGTTTTTTTATTATTGTTATGTTACTGCTGCTATGGAATCAGCTGCTTAACTAACTTGCAATGGTTAAAACAGTGATAAAATAAAATAATTCTATATGGTATTGCAAAATTGCTAACTGTTTTAATATATTTGTAATAGAAACTGAAAGCAAAGCAATTTGTAACAAAATACATATTGGAAGTATCTACATAGTTATTCCATGCCAAGAATTTTACATCTGATGATTCACTTGACCCTTTCTATAAGGCTGCATTTGGGAGTAATTTCATGATCCTGTGATCCCAGTAGAGAGTTGCATTCATAAAGAGCCCAGTTTGGAGAGCGTCTGGAACTTGTTAGGCACAATTCTTTGACCTGTGGTCCCTATGAGTTCGGCTCCCTGCTGAGAGCATGAGATCGTACAATTACCCCAGAAGGGGCATGTAATAGATTTAGTGCTTTATGCAGAATCTATAAAGAGCATATCTAAGATCAGAGCATTATATTAAAGAGTTAATGTCCTATTAACAACAAAAATAACAAATATAAAACAAGATTGGTAAAAAAAAGTTAATAATTATCCCCAATTGAAAATAAAGCTCTAGAATATCTAAAATTGGAGGAAATAAACTGATGAATAGACACCAGCATTATATCCATTGCATACTTTCATGGGGGTTACAAAGTTCTTTCCATTTCTTTCATTTCCATTCTGCATCTGTACTGAAAGAGTGCTACATTATTGGAAGTACTGACCTTCGGGTGAGATGTTCCTCAGCCAACTACCAATAAATAGATTTACTGGTCATTCATCTGTTTGTGGGATTTAGCTGTGCACATAAAAGCCTGTCCTGTTGTCAACATAACAACCACGACTGCACTTCAAAGCAATGCATTATATGGGAAGCATTTTTGGACATTTCTGAGAGATGTACTAAGGTTCTATATAAATTCAAGACTTTCTTTGCATCGAAGTTATTTTGACGCCCATCCCCCCTGTGCTCGCTGACCTACATTGGCGCCCGGTGAAGCAACGCCTCAATTTTAAAATTCTCATCCTTGTTTTCAAATCCCTCCATGGCCTTGTCCCTCCCTCTCTCTGTAACCTCCTCCAGCCCCACAACCCTCTGAGATAGCTGGGCTCTTCCAATTCTGGCCTCTTGAGCATCCCTGACTTTAATCACTCCATCATTGGACACCCTACCTTCAGCTACCAAGGCCCTAAGCTCTGGAATTCCCTCCCTAAACCTCTCCGCCTCTCTAACTCTCTTTCCTCCTTCAAGACACTCCTTAAAACCTACCTCTCAGACCAAGCTTTTGGTCATCTGCCCTAATATCTCACTGTCAAATTTTGTTTGATAACGCTCCTGAGAAGCGCTTTGGTTCGTTTTTACTAAGTTAAAGGTGCTATATAAATACAAGTTGTTGTTGTTTAGCAGGTTTCTAAATGGTCAGGTCACAACATCGAGATTTCTGGGTTTCTTACTAAGAAACATACATTGCGATTCAGTACTAACAATTTCTCTTCAGTAAAGTGGCTTTCATTCCATCACCTTTGTTCATTTCTGTAAAACTTGGTGAAGCTAAATGTACACCATTTTCTTATTATGTCCCCCTTTCCTTCATCACCTCTCTCCTCAAAAAACCAACCCTTGACCCCTCCGACCTTGCAAACTAATGCTCCATCTCCAACCTTCCTTTCCTCCCCATAGTTCTTGAATGTGTTGTCACCTCCCAAATCCGTGCCCATCTTTCCCAGAACTCCTTGTTTGAACCCCTCCAATCAGGCTTCCGCCCCTGCCACAGTACCAAAACTGCTTTTACGAAGGTCACAAATGACATCCTAATTGACTGTGACAAAGGTAATCTATCCCTTCTCGTCCTTCTGGACCTGTCTGCAGCTTTTGACACGGTTGACCACAAAATTCTGCTCCAATGCCTCTCCACCGTCATCCAGCTGGATGGGACTGCACTTGCCTGGTTTCATTCCTATCTTTCCTGCCGTAACCATAGAATCACCTGCAATGGCTTCTCTTCCCGATCCCGCACTGTCACCTCTGGTGTCCCCCAAGGATCTATCCTTGGCCCCCTCCTATTTCTCATCTACATGCTGCCCCTCGGTGACATCATCCGGCAACACATCGTGAGTTTTCACGTGTACGCTGATGATACACAGCTCTATCTCTCTTCCACCTCTCTCGAACCATCCACTATCTCTATACTATCAGACTGCTCATCAGATATCCAGCACTGGATAAGTAGAAATTTCCTCCAACTAAATATCGGGAAGCTGGAAGCCATTGTCTTCGGTTCATGCTACAAACTCCATTCCCTTTCCACTGATTTGATCTCTCTCCCCAGCAACTGTCTAAGGCTGACCAAGTCTGTTCGCAACCTTGGTGTCATATTTGATCACGAATTGAGCTTCCTACCTCATATCCATTCTATCACTAAGACTACCCATTTCCACCTTTGTAATATCGCCCCTCTCCGCCCTTACCTCAACTTATCTGCTGCTGAAGCCCTCATCCATGCCTTTATCACCTCCAGACTTGACTATTCCAATGCACTCCTGGCCAGCATCCCTCGGTCTACCCTCCATAAACTTGAAGTCATCCAAAACTCTGCCGCCCATGTGCTGACTTGCACCAGGTCCTGCTTACCCATCTCTCCTGTGCTTGCTGACCTACATTGGCTCCCAGTTAAGCAATGCCTCAATTGTAAAATTCTCATCCTTGTTTTCAAATCTTCCATGGCCTCACCCCTCCTTATCTCTGTAATCTCCTCCAGGCCTGTAATTTCCCATGACCTCTGTGCTCCACCTATTCTGGCCTTTTGAACATCCCCGATTTTAAATGCTCCATCAGTGGCGGTCATGCCTTCAGCTGCCTAGGTCCTAAGCTCTGGAATTCCATCCCTAAATCTCTCTGCCTCTCCACTTCTCTTTCCTCCTTAAAACCTACCTTTTTCGACCAAGCTTTTGGGCAACTGCCCTAACATCTCCTTATATGGCTTGGGTCAATTTTTTAAAAAAATAACACTCCTGTGAAGTGCCTTGGGAGATTTTTATTACGTTAAAGGTGCTAATTAAATATAAGTTGTTGTTTTTATTACAGTAGTTAGTTGGAATCTAACAGACAGCACAAGAAATCTGACTTTATGTCCATAAGCAAATTAACAAACGTGGGCTGTCAAAATCCCTGCTTCATTTCAAGATGTTTATGCAAACAAAGTAAGTAGAATTGCCTCCTGACAGAATCTGAACATGACGCATAAGGTTTTATCTCTAAAAATAGTAGTCTCGCAATTTCAAAGGAAATCAGAATACTGGAAGGTTGGTACAGACAAGTGGTTACTTTTCATTTGGACTAAAAAATTAAATATATTATAATTCTTACTGTGCCTGTCATCTTGATTCTGCCATGAAGTGATGAAATAAAGACAATAAAAGCATATTTACACGAAAGCCAGCTGCAGATCTCTCAGCAGCATCACAGCAAACGTGCTGGAGAAGGAAATGGAATGAAATCATGGTTTTCCAAACAACTGATCTTTTATAACTTGTGAGACTTAGCTCTGCACATAAATCGCTGTCCTGCTGGAAACACTAGAATGCACTATCTGAAAGGGTGGTGGAAGCAGATTCAATAATAACTTTCAAAAGGAATTGGATGAATACTTGAAGGGGTAAATTTGTAGGGCTATGGGGAAGGGGCAAGCAAATGGGACTAATTGGATAGCTCTTTCAAAGAGCCGGCACAGGCACGATGGGCCAAAAAGCCTCCTTCTGTGCTGTATTAGTCTATGGCCTAGAAATTGGAATAGGCCGGAAACCTGCTGGTGTCACCGCAGGCCAAAGTTAACGGCTGCGCGAAATCATTGCGCAGGTAGCACTGGTATTTTGGTGCTGCCTGCTAATTGAAATTAGCCCAGCACCAAACCTGGAGTGCAAGACTGGTTTTCCGGCAGTAGTCTCTGCAGGAGGCCCAACATAGTGTGGCCGTAGTGTCCCTGGAGCAAGAGCAACGTTGTCTTAAAGCTAGCCTGTCATTTTAGAAAGTAGTTTCGGTCCCTTAAAAGGGAACTGCCTCCTAAAAGGAAAAAAACAAAAAACATTTAAAAATAGGTAGTCTTCAGCTCTTAAAGCTGAACTGCCTTTTGCACCTAAGAAAATGGTAAACACAATTGGCTCAACAAGCCAGGGAAGGGGCACCCAGGGTCTCGCACACAGCACTTCAGCTTTGTGCAGGGGGTCAACACTGCAAGAGAGGTCCTGTACCCACAAGGGCCAGGAACAATGTTCTCCCTCAGGTGCACAGCCGCGAATCAATTTGGAGGTCCCTTGCAGCCTGCTCACAAGCTGGAAGAGATACCACGCATGCGGCCACGCAGCAGATTTAAAGGGACCACGCACGAAAAAAAAATGAGTGGGAACATTGGCCAGGCGGCCCTCTAGAAAGAATGATGTGGGACTACATCACCGAGGCCATAACTGCCAGCAGTGTCGCCCCGACGCCCTGGCTCCAATGCCCAAACAAGCTTTATATCCTCAGACCAGTGGTCAAAAATCAGTGAATGCATCTTCAAAAGTCATCTCCTACCAACTGCACCACTAGCCTCACACACTGCTCATCGCATGACCCCCACCCCACCCACCCGCCATCACTCACCTACCAACAATCTCTACCAATCACGAGGCACACCTCACATTCCTAGCTTCACCTCACCCCCTTGGAGGAGACGGTGCTGGCCATTCTTGGCAGGGGCATGGCTGAGCCCTTCGCCAGCGGCGGGGGTGAAAGGCTACAAGATGTTGGTATCCTCACACGTTATGCTCCTTCTCACATCCCACTTCCCCCTCATCCCACAATATCTTCTGATTTACAAAGTGCACATGGTGTAAGCATGCAGCTCCTGCTTTACCCCCCTCCCCTCACAACAACTCTACCCTTGTGCCTTCCTTATTTCACACACACGCAACCTGCCCAGCCAGTGGTTGACCAAGAAGAGGGAAACGAGAGAGGAGAGGAGAAAGAAGAAGGAGGAGCAGAAGAAACACCGTCACTCGATTTGACACTCCCAGAGCTCCTCAAGGACAACCAGCAAGACCATTTGCAGTGCCCCCCACTGAAAGTCAGCAGCCTTCCACCAACCATGCTGCAGCCACTGGGCTAACACTGCATGACATCAGTAGGATAGGCAAAGGCACACACAAGACAGTCACTAAGGGAATGCATAAGGGTGATGATTGATTTCTTGATGTCATATTGGATGATATATGGATAAAGTTGGATTGGAAAGTTTGCTTTGTGGTGGCTTTTATTTCAGCATGGTGGCCAAGAGGATGCTGTGATGGTCAGTTACAGAGGGAAGCTAAGGTGTGGAACAAATGTTGAAAGAGGAATTGGGGTTGTGGTCACTGATACCGCAGGCAGATGAAAGGGATTGTCTGGGTTGCATCCCTCCTTCCACTTCCTCCTCTTCTGTGTCCTCCTCTTCCCTTTAAGAAACGCTGACAGCGTCTCTGCAGGACTGCTTCATGCACGCTTTTCTGAGCGCGCTTAGAACCCGGCGTTAAACAGAGCGAAAAGGGCGGAGTTTGCAAATGTAACATCAAGTCGGTGTTGCATGCCGATTGATGTCACGCTCTGCTCATTTACATTTCAGGGGCCAGCGTGGTTAACGGCAGCGCTATTGCCCTTTCCAAAATGGCGGCTGCTGTGTCCCACGCCAGAGGCAGGCGGAATCAAGGCAGCCACCACTTTTTTTGCAGCAACCCAGCGGTAACAAATTTCAGCACAGGTACCGAATTTCTAGGCCTAGGGGGAGAAATTCCCCTCGAGCCCTGTTTGGGGCGCTAAATCAGAAAAGCTGGAAAAGTTAACGCCAGGCACTAACCTTTTCCAGCCACTCTGAAATTCCCACTTTTTGCTCCAAGAGGGAAGTGGAGCACTAAATCAAGCGATCCACTTCCTTCTTGGAGCGCAAGAGGAGGGGAAGTTCATGACCTGGGGCGCACCCGCGGCGATGTGCTCAACAGCGCCACGAGTGGCCAAGCGTGGTGCTGCCGCGTTGCAGGGGCTCTTCCCTGAATTAAAGGGAAGGACCCCACGCAGCGAACTCTGCAGTTTTTTTTAAACTTACCTGGACCACCGGGAAGTGGGGGTGCCGCGCGATCAGCCCGGCACTCAAGTAGAGTTCTGGGTTCCCGATCGCGGCACGGACCCTGCATCCGGAGGCGGAATAAAAAGCTTTTTAAAAATCCGACTTTTTTTCAGGGCAGCCGGCCACCTCACCTTTAACTTCCGCCCTGCTAGTGGCCGTCTGCCCTGCTCGCGTCCCTTGCAGAAGTCGCTGCTATCGCCCGATGCTGCTGCAGGGGGCGAAGGGGAATTTTTGTGCCAGGCCGCTACCGGGGCGATGCGCCCGGAGATGACGTCATGATCTCCGGGCGCATGTGATCGGGGCGCAACACGGTAGCGCCGCCGCTAACCTCCCGGCAAAAAGGCCTTTGTACCCCATTAGCGCCCCCCCCCCCCACGGGAGGCGCAAAGGAGGGGAATTTCTCCCCCTAAATGTTTCTCCATAGATGGAGAAAGGGAGGAAAAATGAAAAGGAGAAGCATCTTTTGACCATTGTCATGTATCTTACAGCTGTTGAGCATAGATTATATGAACACAACAACTTACAGTTATAGTGCCTTTAATGTAGTTTAACGTCCCAAGGCACTTCACAGGAGTGTAACCACTAGTCATCAGTTTACCCATTTGACCTTTGGAACTCCAGGGAAAGGCTTTAAAACAAAGTGTCACCCTAAATAAAGTATCCTTTATATATTGGAGAGTGGCAAGAGAGAAATAAAAAAGGAATGTGATGTATATTGGTTAAAAACACCTATTTTGGAAATAATATAAAAGCATGTTATATTCATTCCAGTCTTTGAACCTACAATCCGATGCATAGCAAGTTTCAAATGTAGTCTCCTAATCACTGAGCTATGCTGACAGATGTGATTGGTGTGGCATTTATAGTGTATTTATAGGAGGCATCCTTTGAAAGATTATCAGTTTTTATCTTGAGTTTGAGTGACCTCATATAGAACTGGGATATTCCTGTTTAATATTCCTCTCTCTGGGCAGTGTCATAACAAGTTGACTCATTTCACAGTGGAATATATGGGCTATTCAAATCCGTTAAGTATGAGTTTTACTGTGTAATTAATGCAGATTCTTATTCAGTCTATGTTCATGTTCACACAATCTATACTTTTTGCTAAATGTTTGAGGGATTCATTCACCAGACTACTCGTTCCTTCTACTGACTATTTGTCCTAACATTGCTGCAGATAAAGTTCATTTTTTTTGAAATATTGAAGCAATTACTTTAAATTTGCATGTCTATATCTATATTTTGTAAATATTGTGGTCATCACTTTTGAAAGACTTAACTGAAGAATACCTGTTGAAATGCATTTCATATTAGCCTAATTGATTGACTAGGATTGCTGTGTTGTTAAAGCATCAGGCTTGTTTACCTGAAATTACTTCATTTCCTCCCAAGTGGTGTTGCATCTGAGATGAGAATTCAACAGTGCAGGTGAACTGGGGCACACAATCAGTTGTGGCATGAGGATAATTACAGGACTTATACTGTAAAGTTATGGACAGGCTCACAGAACGGAGGTTTCTCAATAGGGGAAATATTTACAGGAGAGATGAACCAGGTTTTTAAAATACTGAGAGAAATGGATAATCAAAATGCAACCAAATTATTTAACTTGGAGATGATGAACACAGACCTAGATGACATTACTATATTACCAAGTAAACTTACATTAAAAGGGATTTTTTTTCACCGCAGTCATAGATATTTACTTCCCACCCATCTCCCTCCTGTCCCTCCTCCTGTCAACCCCTCCATTTCCTTTTCCCCTCTCCCCTTTCTGTACTCCCTACTTCTCACCTCCTTTGGACTTCCCCTCCCTTCCCACACTCTCCTCCGCACGCTCCTCATCTCTCCTCCCCATTCCTCCTCTCCCCTCTCTTCCCTTTTCAAAGTTGAAATACTGCTCTTTAGAGGGTTTCCCGATATTGAATACATGTTCTGTGGGAGGAGGGAGGTCCTGATGTTGAATACTTGCTCACTGGAGGGATGTTTGAAAATTGCTCAATGTGAGGAGGGGCGAGGTCTGATGTTACACTGCTGCTTGGGGCGGGGGTGGGGCGGATCTTGCAATGCTGCACAGTGAATGGGGATTTGAATTTGGGTAGAGAGTGAGGTAAGGGGAGGGGGTTAGAGGGAGAAAAGAAAAGAGGAGAGAGAATAAAGAGATAGAGAAGAAGAGATAAGGTGATAGAGAGAGTAAGAGAGGAGATTAGAGTCATAGAGTTATACAGCACAGAAAGAGGCCCTTCGGCCCATCGTGTCTGCGTCGGCCATCAAGCCCTGTCTATTCTAATCCCATTTTCCAGCACTTGGTCCGTAGCCTTGTATGCTATGGCATTTCAAGTGCTCATCTAAATGCTTCTTGAATGTTGTGAGGGTTCCTGCCTCTACCACCCTTTCAGGCAGTGAGTTCCAGATTCCAACCACCCTCTGGGTGAAAAAGTTTTTCCTCAAATCCCCTCTAAAGCTCCTGCCCCTTATCTTGAAACTATGCCCCCTGGTTATTGACCCCTCTACTAAGGGGAAAAGTTCCTTTCTGTCTACCCTATCTATGTCCCTCATAATTTTGTACACCTCAATCAGGTCCCCCCTCAGCCTTCTCTGCTCTAAGGAAAACAACCCTAGCCTGTCCAGTCTCTCTTCATAGCTGAAGCGCTCCAGCCCAGGTAACATCCTGGTGAATCTCCTCTGCACCCTCTCCAGTGCAATCACATCCTTCCTATAGTGTGGCGACCAGAACTGCACACAGTATTCCAGCTGTGGCCTAACTAGCGTTTTGTACAGCTCCATCATAACCTCCCTGCTCTTATATTCTATGCCTCGGCTAATGAAGGCAAGTATCTCATATGCCCTTTTAACCACCTTATCTACCTGTCCTGCTGCCTTCAGGGATCTATGTACATGCACACCAAGGTCCCTCTGATCCTCTGTCCTTCCTAGGGTCCTACCATTCATTGTGTATTCCCTTGCCTTGTTAGTTCTCCCAAAGTGCATCACCTCACACTTTTCAGGGTTAAATTCCATTTGCCACTGTTCTGCCCATCTGACCAACCCGTCTATATCGTCCTGTAGCCTGAGGCTTCCCTCCTCGCTATTTACCACTCCACCAATTTTCGTGTCATCTGCGAACTTACTGATCATACTTCCTACATTCATATCTAAATCATTAATGTGCACTACAAACAGCAAGGCACCCAGCACCGATCCCTGCGGTACACCACTGGACACAGGCTTCCAGTCACAAAAACAACCTTCGACCATCACCCTCTGCCTCCTGCCACTAAGCCAATTTTGGATCCAATGTGCCAAGCAGTAGGAAGGAGAAGGGGTATGCGAGAGGGAAAAACATGGAGGAGATAGGGAGATAAGGGGAGGAGAGAAAAAGGAGAGAGGAAATGAGAGGAGAGGAAGGGAGGCGAGGGGGAGAGGGAGAGGAGAGTGGGGCTGGGAGCAGAAGAATGAGAGGAGAGAGTAGAAAAGAGAGGAATAGGGGAGGCGTGAGGAGAGGCCAAAAGAGACCCAGTGGGAGGTTGAGTAGGACAAAACATTCCTCAATAGGGGATCAAGAGATGCTCCATAATAGGGGAGAGGCTAAATTCTAAGAGGCAAATTCCTGGGGGAATCCTGTTAAATGTGGGGGGTGGTTAGAGGATGCTGAAATGTTCCTTCGCTGAGGTGGGCCGGGGTTCAATAGATTTGTACTCTATTTCGGTTGAATGAGAGTTTGCTGCTCAGTGAGATGGAAGGGAGATTGGAATGTTGCTATTCAGTTATTTGGGGTGGGGCTGAGGAATTCCAGTGCAGTTATTTAATCTGAGCTACAGTATAAATGACCTGTTTGGGGGATTGGGTGCAGTGCAGGGTTCAGCTTTTGTTCTAGTCATGTGCTTCATCTGAGTGTGCTTGTTTTACTGATTGGCTGGTAATTGTTCCAGGGTTTCAGTGCTCCAAAGGAAAACTTCACTGTGGTGACTCCCAAGATTTCCATAATTTCAGCTAGGTGTTTTAAACACACGAGTCCCGATGTCAATGTTGGAGAGTTTCTGAGGTCACTTGATGATAATTTATTGTAGATAAAGAGGATTACTGGTACTCCTAAATTTGTGAAGCGGCGGTGGGGGAGTTCCACTTTAAAAAATAACTTCATATATCAGGAAGAAAAATTGCCTAAATCAGATAGCGAGATAGAATTTTTGACCAGCACTCTTCCTTTATGATTACTTAACATGTTCATACTAACATCATCTGGCTGCTTTTTTAATGTGGTTTCCAGGACTGAGAGGGCAAAAGGAGAGCAGCTGGACAGTACATAAACAGCAAAGGATAAATGTTCGTAAAACATAAAAAGTATCTGGTCCAAAAAAGCTTGCACCCTCAAATGTTAAAGGAGTTGGGGATGGGGACAGTAATCAGTAGAGCTATAAGTGACATTTTTGTTAGTTTGCTAAATTCAGGAGAGATTCCTGAAGATAAGAAAACAGCTAACTTAAACTTTATTATTTACTGAAAGGTCAGTCTATCTGGAAAGTTCAGAATAGTAATCTTAACATCTGTTCCAGGGAAAGTCTTTGAAACAATTTTTGGAGATCTAGAGGGTGACCATTTGAACAATTATACATTTTTAAAGAGTAGTCCCTAACCCAGAGGTGCTGAGGCCAATGGTCATGATCCTATAGCTGAGACCAGCACAGACTGAGGATCAAATTTAGAACCTCCCCAGTCTATTGGCTCAACTACTTACTGCCTTAACCATCTAAGCCATTGTGGGGAGCTGGAGAAGTCATGTTGAACTAACCTGCTGGAATTTTTTTGAAGACATTACTAACATGATGGAATACAGTTGATATATGCTTAGAATTTCAGAAACAGTTTTTCAAGATTCTACATTGGCAATTAATGGCTAGGGTAAAAAGTCATGAAATAGGAGTTAAAACAAATATAAATTTGGGTAAAAAATGGGAAAGAATAGTTAGCCATAAATGGGCCAACAATTTCATGCTCCTATACAATTAGAGCTTCAAGACTGTGATCGATAGATTTTTGTTAGGTAAAGGTATCAGAGATATGGAACTAAGCAGGGTACAGATCAGCCATGATCTAATTGAATGGCAGAGCAGGCTCGAGGGGCTGAATGGCCTACTCCTGTTCCTTTATTTCTAAATTCCTTCAAAAAAAATAGCTGAGCAACACAAACCAAGAAGGTCCCAGCTTTGATCCCCAGTACATGCTGATCTTAGTCAAGGTGAAATAAAAGGTACAACTCAGGGTAAAATGTGTTAAGGTTTACGATCCAGATATCCATATGCAAGTGGATATCGGATGAAGACTAGATCAAGCTCAGTTGTGATGCCCCTGTGGTGGACCAGCTTGCTGACATTCACTGACTGGGCTCACAGTTACTCTGGCAAGGTATTAATGATCGGCTAGCGTCCATGGAACAACACCCCACTGATGAGTCAACATCCTTTAACAGAGGAGGGCAAGAAAGAAATATTGGTGTTGAAAAAGATAAGAGGCAGGGAAATGAGGAAGAATGCAGCAGATTTCTAAGAATTCACCTTTTATCTATCTGGATCAATAGATTCCAGATGCAGTGCAATGTTGATAAGTATGTATTAAATGGAACAAGGTGTGTAACAACCTGATGGGGAAAGAGATCTAGCAGTTATAGTGGATAAATCTATAAAACTGTCAGCACATGATTAAAAGAAAATCAAACAAAATACTGTGTTCCATTAGCACAGGAAAAGAGCATAAATCAAATCTAAATTCCTTGAGTACCCAGCAATCCGGATACCATAAAGAAACCGGTTGGATGGGTGCAAGTGTGGTCCATCTGTCCAGGTCTGGGTCTTGGTCTGGACACTCCAGACATCTGCCAGAAGCAGCATGTCAAATTTGCCCTTCTATATAAAAGGCCAACTGCCAATAAGTAAGAAAAAACGTTTAAGTCAGTACAGCTCATCCCCCCCCCTGCCGCCCCGCCCCGCCCCCCCGGCACATTACTGTCAGGCACCACATCTTCCTCCTGCGCCGCCCCCCCGCCCCACCCTTAGCAGGTAGTCAAGTTGTGTCCATTCTGGCATGGGTGCTTGCCGAATATATCTAAAATTGATGACCCTGCCCTGACCTCAGATACTGTGGCTGGGTCAGGAGCAAAGGGGATCTGGGGATTTTGGGCTCCACTGTATTTTTACTGTATAATACATTGATCAGAGGCCAAAAAGGGAGTACTGTGGAATACTGGTCACTTAGTCAGTGGAAGGATTTTATTGCTTTTAAGAGGGTACAGTGGTGAGTAACAAAAATCATTCCAGGTAATGGGAATTTCAATTATGAGAAAAGGTTAAGAAAGTTGGGCCTGTTTTTCAGGAAAATCTTATTGAAGTTTGAAAAATTATGAATGGATTTGATAATAATGATTGACAGACTGGCCAGCTGTCGGGCGGGAAGGTCGAAGGTAGAAGGCCGCACCCAGGGACCTGATAGGGGGGGAGAGATCGCAGGTTGGCATCAGATCGTGGGTTGGGGGGGGGGGGGGGGGGAAAATCGTATTGGATTGTGGGCCGGGGTGGGGGGGGAGCTTTGGGAAGGAGGCAGGTTAGCCTGGGGGACCTGGGGGAAGCACTGCTGCTCCTCCTGGTCCACAAGCAGTGCTGGAAAAGTGCTTAACTGCTGCTGCCGGCAGTTCTCACCTCTCTTCAAATCACACAAACACGGCCAAAAATGATGAAATTGAACAACTTAAGTGTTTAATGCTAGCTTAAACGGTCATTAAATCTCTAAAAAAGGCTGTCTCTTTCCATTCTTCTGCTCCATCCTCCTGACATAGTGTACTATGCCTGTTATATCTCTCCATTCGTATTCTGATTATAGCTCCAGTCACTGTGGGCTGCTGGATCTTTACCATTCAGCTCCAGATAATCATGCAAGTCAATACCCTGAAAGATATGGTTGTCTAGCTGGACACGCAGCAGGAGCTTATCAGTAGCCTGTACTAATAAGCTGCACATTTTTAGTTTGCTCAACTCCAGCAATACCCCTGCATATACATGGGTGCCTCAAAGCAACTGGTTCTGTTAATCTGAACGCAAGTTCTCCTGATTTATGTACACAGGGTGTGTTCCTATATGGAGACAGTGTGCACTCTGCAGTGGAAAACAGAAACTCTGTGGCTCAGTGACAGATGGGCGGGGGAGTGGTGAGGATGAGGCATAATCTTAGCAGTTATCCTGAGAGCTTGACGCAGACCTCGCCACAGTTTGCAGGGCCTGAAGGAATGGAATTTCAGTAGTATGGTGCACATTGTGCGGAGCATAAACACCGGCACAGACCAGTTGGGCCGAATGACTTGTTTCTATGCTGTAAATTCTATGTAAACCCTGCCCTTGTTTACATCAATGCCCTTTTGGGAAGAGCGGGGGTAGAGACCATCACAGAACCTCTCACTTAAGGCCGGGTCCCAACCAATTTTGCCGTTGATTTGATAGATCCCCGTCACACCAATGGCAGGAATCAGCCGGAATGGCCATGCAATTTTGGGGCCAATATGTTCACAAGGCTCTCGCTGCTTGGTTTGGACACTTTTTAAACATGATAAGGTCATGAAAGGCACTATAGAAATGCAAGTTCTTTCTTTCATCGGTGTTCGACAACCAAGTGAGTAAAAAAAAAATTCCAATACTGCCAATGGAGTTCCACTTTACTTGTACAAATGAGCCACAGAATACTTCTCAGCTTCTTAAGTGTTGTGAAAACACAGTATTTACAATGCAGCCAGTTGATGTGGGGAATGGGAGAGAATCACCAGGAGCAACAACTGGGTAATGGAAAACAAAGACATTGATACCAGGTGGGAGAGATTACAAGATAAATATAGAAAAAGGAGACTATTCAACACATCCAGAAAAAATAATTACAGTCCTCCCCATCAACTAGCTTTTGAATGAATCGATAGTTTTCATATTCTTCTTCTTCTGTATGGTAGTAGCAAAGCAAATCAAATGTCAATATCTAAGTTGGATAGGTTTTCATGTTCACAACCTTACTCACAGATCATTCCATGAAAAGATTCTTCCTGACATTAGTTTTACCTTCCATGCTTTATTCTACTTTGAAACTCTGTAGTTACTTTCTCTATGCCATTAAATACTTTATATACTTCTATAAGGTTCCTCTCAGACACCTCCTTACAAAGCTAAAAAAGACCTATTTTCTCCATCTTTCATCATAACCCCCTCTTATGCTGGTGATTGGCCTCATTGCTTGCTGGACACTGCCTCTACAAACATTTCATTGTGTCTTGGCAATGAAAGCGTACACAGTACTCAAGATGTGGTCTGACCAGCACACTGTACAGTTTTAATATTCAGAGCGAACACATTTTATTGGTACTCAAAGTTTCAAAAACACCTGGGGGTAGAATTTCCACAGATGTTCTTCCAATCTCCCACTGTAACTTTGACGGGAGATCAGCGGAACCCCTGGAGAAATGGTGTAAATGGCCTTTGTGCCATTTCACCCGAGTATCTGTTGAGCTTCCACTAAAGCAAGGCAGGAAATTGGCAGAACCTCCACGGAAATTCTACCACCTTGTTTTTTTGCACACAAGATAAAAGACAGTAAAACAGAGACAGAATGAAAAATTAAAACCAGAGATTCAAATACAGAAAAATGCATTGTACCTGTATTCTGTGCATATTTTATATACTCCTTTATACATTTCAATAATTAATATATGAATTTCATTATACGGGTACGCAATTCCATCTTTGACGTTTGTGGCTGCAGATGTAAACATTTTACAGTCCCTGATTGCTCCTTCACCATTGCTTTAGCTGCCAACCTATCTCCCCTGTGACTGCTTCAGAGATCAAAATAAAACAAAATCTGAAAATAGCATAAGAGGAAGGCCATGCAACTGATATTTCTCTGATGAAATCCCTTCAACGATATGATAAAACTGCAATCATATTTCCCCAATAAGTCATTAAAAAACTTGCACAATTCCAGGCTGACCATAATTGCAATTGTAAAGCCATCAAAAATTGACAATTGCAGCAACATTAAAGTGGTAAATGGATCTGTAATGCTAAAAACTCTTGGAAATTAGCTCTGTCAAGACATCATCCAGCAGTGGTAAAAGGGATGGCTTGAATTAAATACAATCCTCTACTTTCATTTTTATCAGGCAGTAGGTATTTATCTGCAATGACCTTTCAACATGGTGTGAATTTCCAGAATGTTCGACTGAAAAATGTACATGAAATGTCCATGTTGCTAATTATGCATGGTGATTTATAATTTACTAGCGTCCCATGTTGTGATGACACAATGAAATGGAGTTAGATATTTCCCCACAGTCCAACTTAAGTGAAATATCTTTGTATATTGTGATTTGTAGTTTCTCTGACAGTAACTACAGCCCCATCATCGAACCCAGTAACACCCTCTGCATGCTCCAGAATGAATGGTGACAATCAAAAACATGGCATGCCCACTGTATTGAGTAAACTGAGGTTGAAACCATTCAATGCTGACTGAAAGTTCAGTGTTGGTAGTATCTCTCATTATAGACAGTACATATATTAGTCATACCGGAACAGTGAGGCATGGAGCCACTCCAATGTCCATTCATCTGGCAGGTACGCATTGATGGGCCAATAAGCAGCCTTTTGCCAACACAGGAGTAGTGAATAGTTGCCCCAAATGTGTATTTATCACCAGACAAAATTGCATTTGGAGGAATGCCAGGATGGCCACAGTCAACCACTATTTGAAAGAGATAACAAAACAAGACATAAATTCCCCTGATTTACTTTGTTACATGCTAAAAATACAAAGTCTATGCTTGCAGTCATAAGACAGGTTACTTGCTGAAACATAAAAGATTTCAGCCTAGAAATTATTGTCTGTGATGTTAGCTTATGAATGCTTAACACATTTGTATGATATTCCTCTGTCAGCTTACTTAACAAAGGGATCATCCAGTTTAACATTCCCATTAAAACAGCTGACAAATAAAATGTTATATGAATGCATTAAGTGTTTATAAGCTAACGTTGCCAACAGTCATATCTAGGCTTCCATAATCTAAATACAATCAATGGAAATATAGAGTGATTTACCACAGAAAGTGTTTGTTATTTATTTAATTTTACCACATTAAATAAGATATACAGACAAATAAAACATACATACATGAACATTCATGCAGGGGCTTATCCCAGTACCCGTTGGACTGGCAAGTAAGCACTGAAGATCCAAACAAAAAATATCCAGGGTTGCAGTCATAGAATACCATCGAGCCAAAGGTGAAGTTTCCATATTCTATCTTACTTTCCCGGATGGAATTTGCAGGAATTCCAGGATCAGAACAGTTCACCACTAACCAATAAAACAAAACAAATTTAAAGTGAGGCTAGTTAACCGTGGTTTTAAATTCCTGACAAGCTGCATATTTCTGTGATTTTGTTTTCAGAACTGTATTAAGAAAACGGCCACCATGAACTAACATTTCACTACTGAATGACAAGGGAAGATTGTATTCAGGGTTTCACCACTGTGCAATATATCTTTTGCCATTATTATAGCTCCTTATAGGCTCAGGGACACCTGTCAATTGGCCTCTGATCATGCCACTGATGGGGGAGGGAGAGACTTGCATCCTTGAATATCTCTGTTCATTTCAGTGGGGGCTGGCACTGAAGAAAATCCACAGTTACTTGACTCCAGAAATAACATTTCACTCGTCTGATCAGAGCAGTACCTGGTCAACAACACTTTTTCCCAGGGTTGGACTGTCGCAGATTAATTCAAGCAAGTTTGACGTTCCAACCCCACCAAAATAAATGGAGCCACTCTGAGATGGAGGTGGCTCTTACCTCAATCAGTGGCATTATTAGATCAGTGCCAGAGGAAAGAGAATCTGAAAAGCTGGTGACAATAGCGACAAAATTTAAAAAAATGAAATATTTCTTCTTTTTCCAATGAGTACCACCTAGAAAATAAAACATTTCCCTGTACCCCCCTTCCCTTTAAACAGATATCAAATAAAGCTCAAACTAGTAAAGGCCGTATGTGAATAAATCCTATTGTTGAGGTACATGGGGGTTTTCATTAAAAAATATCACCACCAAACACACCACAGGTTTTACAACTCTGGTTGAAATTTCAATCATTAACTTCCAGGGTACTCTATATGTGGCTGCAGAATTGTTCCACCATTTATATATTTAATACAATCTGGGAGAAAATAACTCTTAAAGAGCAAGTTGTTTCTTATTAATTGGCTCCTCTTAATTCAAAATTGCTTAATTCAAATTATCTGGTATTTCCACCTTTTATCATTAAATTCCCACATTGCTGTGTTATTTAAAATACTTCATTCAAATAATTGGATAATTCACTATATTTTTAATGCAAAAAAAATTAAATTATCAGGAACAGTCTGTGATACACCCACTGCATGCAATGCTGCTAATTGTATATAGGTGAGAACATATTTTTTAACATGAATTTATTTAGACAACATTGGTTTGATGGATAACCTGTATGTCCCATTTATTCACCGTTGTAAGTTTATATTTTCAAATCACCAGTGACAAGAGCTGTTAATTATTTGTAAGCTATTCCGTTGTAATATGCATTTACATTTTCTTTAGAATTCAGAGGGAGTGCAATAATTCTTTCTGTGCCAATATTGAGCTACTTCATATTGGCCCAGAATTTGCGATGGGTAATAACGATGAACGAACAGTGTTCGCTGTATTACCCCTTTCAAACTGACCGCAACTTCAAGATTTAGCGCATGCGCATCTAAACGCAGAAATCCTGAAGTTGCTTGTGGTCAGTCATTCACTGCTCTGACACTGGCTGCATTGTGGCCCCTCACCCACAGCAGGCAATCAGTGTAATCAGTGAAAGTGATGAAAACTTGGGCTTTTCTGTGATAATATCGCTGTTAAATATCCCATTAAATGTTAGGCCTTGTTAGATTAGGTATAACTGGGGTTTTAACAGCGTATTGAGTGCTAAACAAACATTATGGCCCTGAAAAACTAATTTTAAATTTGTGGAGTGTCAAATTTCTCCATTATGATAAAAATTAAACATTTTAAGAAACTTTAAAAACATTTTTAATATTTTTTTTAAAGTTGGTACATATTTATTTCAGGTTTACCTTATACCATGTGAGAGCCCCACTCTTTGGCCAGAATTTTCACGGGAAAAAACAGGTGGGTTGGAGGCGAGGGACGGGGTGGTGGGGGGGGAAGTGAAAGTTGTAAAAATCTAAAACCCGACCCCAACCTGCCCACTTTCATCTTTTACTTAAGTACTTCCTCCTAGCCCCCAAGCTCGCCCACCAGCAGCCTGCACCCCCTGGGGTCGGGGTTCGGACCCCCCAGGGGCTTGGACCCCCTCCCACGGCTTGGAACCGCACCCCCGCCCCACTATCCTGGGCTGGAGGAGCATCGGGGGGGAGGGGGGCGGAGGAGCATGGGGGTGGGGGGGGGGCCAGGAGCACATCGGGGGCCAGGAGCACATTGAAGGGCCGGAGGAGCACGGAGGGAGGGGGGCCGGTGGGTGGTCGAGGGGAGCCAGAGGAGTATGGGGGGGCGGGGAAAGAGGAGCAGGGGAAAGAGGAGCATATCAGGGGGCCAGACGAGCACAGCCGGGGGGGACAGGGCCTGGAGCTCATCAAGGGGCCAGAGCACATTGGAGGGCCAGAGGAGCGGGGGGGGGGGGGGGGGGGGGGGGGGGGTGGGCGGGGGGTGGTGCCAGAGGAGCACATCGGGGGGCTGGGAGCTCATCGGAGGGCTGAAGGAGCATGACATGGGGGCCAGGAACACATCAGGGGTCGAATTTCCTTGGGGGTTCCTCATACTCCGGCGAAAGGTCGGCGGAAACCCCCGGTGAAACATCCGTTAATGCCATTTCTCCAGGGTTTCCACCCAACTTCTGCTGTGGTTATGACAAGCATTTGGGAGAAACCCCTCCACCCCCCTGGCAGTTTCAGGCGAATATTTCATAACGCAATACATTCATCAGAACAGCTCATGATCTTTCTTTTAAACAGGTGACAAGAGTAGGCCGCTGAAGGAAAGAGGCAACACAGATCCTCACCTATGTGGAAATATTAGCATTTCTTGCTGCAGACTTGTAGATATAGTACACTGTATGCTGAATTGGAATTCAGTAATATAAAAACCTTAATACCACAATCAAATCAATACCAATACCATCTTTACTTTTTACTAAATATGAGTTTAGTTTCTTTTTGCATTGCAAGTTATTGCAATACAAGGCACTAACATCAACAATTTTGTGCACTTACCTCTACATGTTGGTATGGATTGGCTCCATTGTCTGTTTGCCTGACATTGGGCCCTGGCTGTTCCGTCCATCACATATCCAGTGTTACAAGAAAATGTTACAACATCGTTGAGATTGAAACCACTTCCAGAGGTTTTCCCATAAACTGGATTTCCAGGATGACCACAGCTGATTGCTAGGAGAAACATATGACCAACAATCTGAAATCCTTAAAATCCCAACAGAATTTTAGAACTGCTTACAAATGTGCACAGAAGGGATCAGGAATAGTTTTGAAATTCACTGTTAACACTGATCATAACCCAGATATGTGGAATCTTGATCATCCACCATAATGAAGGAGAAATTCTTCATCCCGAGCAGATAATCAAGGTGACTTTGGACTGAGAAGTGCTCTGAGCAGCTGTTTAGAGACAGCTTATTTATGGATATTCTTACATTCTGTTTCTTTTCAGATCTTTCTCTGAGTTAATGTTCTCAAAACTGACAAAAGATTTGAAAAGAAATAGCACATAAAGGGAATTGTATATAAAAAGGACGAGAGGAAAACTAGCAGTTGGGAGAGGTCACTGGTGGAAAAGGATGCAATAGGACCAGGATGAGCAAGAGGAGCACACTGATCAGTTCTGCAGGAATAGCAGAGGCACATCTTAATGTAGCTTTTTTTTTACAAATCTCTTAGAGTAATTCTCGAGCAAATAAAGATTTGAAAAGATGCAGAATACCTATATATCAGAAACTTCTTTACTCTACCGGACAGCTGCTTTGCGCCTCCTTCTTGCTAATTCTTATTTCTTTTATACAATATATGTGACTTAGGCTTCCCAGGAGCAACCATCAGAACATTTTTTGTTTGAATTGATATCATTTGAAGCGATACAAGGTCAATAAATTAATCTTAAAAAACAATCGAGCCCATCAGTGGAGCGGGGAAAATGGTGGAAAGGAAAATCAGGTGGGGTGTGTAACAGACAGCTGATTCAATACTGCCAGTTTTCTGCCCCCATCAATGTTGAAAGTTAACCCAATGTGTATCTGAAAACATTGAGCCAGAATTTGTGGTGGATATGATGGCATACTCTCAGAGTACATTGTCATACCGCCTTTTAAATGCATTGCAAGTTCAGGATTTCCATATGCGCTAAATCCCAAACTTGCAATCTGTCAAGTTACAACTTGACAGATCATCTGCTCTGCCTTGGAAATCCCAACTGCTGCAGCAGAGTTGGGCTCATTGCCCACCAACTGCCCAGCAATTGCGTACGAAAATGTTACGACCGTTGCAAACAGGCAGCAGCGTATGGGGATACCTCAAAAGATCCAAAGCATCATTCGGCATGTATTTAGCTTATTTAGCTCACATAAAAGTGAAATTGTTAGTTTGTTTTGTTTACACATTTTATTGAAATCCTGATGTTGAAGCTTGGTGCTGTCATTTCGCCAGTTTTTTTGTGTGGGGCAATCTGAATTCAACTGATACTAAATCCCAAATAAAGAATGAAATGTTAAACCTAACTATATATTTATACATTAAAGCTTTTAAAGTCACCGTGCGGTGCTGTTGTCATTGACCATACCTGTTCTGTGAGTGGATTCAGCGGGTCAGGTGCCAGTCTGCACCCTCCTTTCTCCTGTGTCACCTTATTCTGTAACTTTATTCCCCTATGTACCAGTTATCATATCTCATTGAACAATTAACTGTAAAAGCCTGATGCTGGTTCCCACATATCTGTCAAGAGGAAACTCTGTGCTTCTATTTGAGCACCAGGCCCATGTGATCCCAGGTACACTTCCACACATGCTGCGCCTCTGGGATCCATGGATCATTACGCTGCTCTCGAGTACGCAGCATCAGAGAGCAAGCTGGCGAAGGAGGGTCCTCATCAGGTAAGTTTGTATTCTATTCGGATGTCAGCGGCGCACTCTGTAGATGCGCCTCCGGCCGCAAAATCTGCCCCATTGTTTTAAACTACTTTAAAGACAAGCAATAATATAGATTTGCTCTGAATAAACAAAATGCACATCGAAGATGGATAGTGCCAAGAAGTAAACAATATGTTGCTGCTTACGTAACTCACTGGCACCTGCAATGCTCATGAATTATGCAGCCACATCACTCAGTAATATATTTCTTGTAAATCACTGCTCTCTGATCTATACTTACTGCATAATCCATTGTTTAAAAAAAATCCCACAAGCCCTGTAATACAATGCGTTTCTTGCTGGATCCTGTGTCATAAAATTACCAATATCCTTTATCCAACATCAGACAGCATTAATTCAGCTTGAAATGACATAGGTAAACCTTCACATCAAAGAAATGGACCTCTGCACTGAAGTGCTCTAAAATCAATTTAAAAAGCAGCTTCAGATAAAAAGAAAACAACGACAAATGTTGGAAATCTGGAATGAAAAACATGTTTTGATGAAGGTTCTATAAGCAAACGTTAACCTGTCTTTTATTCTTTAGATTCATAATACAGTATTGATGCCAACGGATACCTCAGTGAATTTAAGGCACTCATCGATGCTGAACGGTCCTTAACTCCGTTCTCAGTTTACAACCCTTTTCACCCTTTGAATACATTACTATCTTGCAATTCACTTCAAGCTATCCATTATTGCTTGTATAACATTGGTAGTCACTTCCCTTCATTTCTCTTCTACTTCCTGCTCAATTGCCCATCATTCCCTCTGTGAAGTGCTTTGGAACATCTTGTTGTGTAAAAGGTGCTGTATTAATGTAAATTATTGTAGTTATTTTATTGTCCTATCCCCCAATACATTTAAACTGGGAGTATGAAAATTGCTTTAGAACAGGGGTATGAGGCCACTGGCTGGGTGGTTCTAACAGGCAGTTAAGAGGATTATCCCCATTTTTCCAACAGAGGTGCGGGCTTCCCGACGTCGGGAAATCCCGCCAGGGTCAGCGAGGCGAGCAGTGGGTCTGCGGGGGTGAGAGGGGTCCAAAAGTGCGCTGTGGAGGTGAGTGATGGGTGCAAGTGTGGAGAGGTAAATATGTGAGGTGAGTAAAAATTCTTAGAAAAAGTTTCCTTACCTTTGTTTCTTCCTGCAGGCTTCAATCGTTGGGGATCCGGAGGCTCCGGCATCTCCACGGCAGAGATGACAGAATGGCTGCTGCATTCGCCGATGCAACAGCCATCTGCTTTCTGCTCTGGAAATAGATTTGCTGAGTCTTGAGTACAAGAACTCACCAAACAACAGAGAATGTCAGTGTTTGACAGCTTCTCAAAGCTGTCAAACAATGACAATTCTTGACAGATGAAACATCATACGTTGACGTTCTCTGTCACCGGCTTTCCCTTAATTGGCCTGCTAAGCCCGCTGGGCGAGCTTAACAAGGTCAATCAAGGGAAAATAGCGTGGATTGGCCACAAGTCGATGGAGGCGGGACTAAAACCCGACAAGCAGCAGTCCCGCCTCCAACGCTTCCCTATTGGCAAAATCACCCCCCAGGTTCTACCCGCCAGCTCCAAAAGATTAGACATCCTTGCGCTGAGGAGTACCATTGTAAATGTGGGGTAGAAAGGCAGTATCACCATTTTAAATATCAATCATTCATTCTCAAAAAGGGATTCCGTGAATAGTTTTATTCAAAAAATTATTTATCAAAATCTAGATATGCAGTAAATTTGCTGCTCACATCTGTACCATATATGTAATCACAACTATACAGGGAATCTTACTAATATCCCACTGATGAGTTATTTTTTCATCAGACACCACACTCTGTTCTAAATGAAAACAGAAAACTCCACATAGCATTAGAGGGCGTTTCAAGATCATTAATTTTGTGACTTGATTAACTCCAATGATAGATTTTTTTAAAATTTTTAAAAAGGGATTAATAATATAGATTTAAATGTAAATGCTACTTTTAATATAACAATCTTATGCCATTTTTATTTCCCTTATGACTCTTCTGACTGGGCACAAAAATAATGTTAATTCTTACTGAAACTGGAATAATCCATAGCTACAGGCACATTCTTATCCCTACAAACTACGTTAATGCAATGTTGTGCAAATCTTCACACGGCTTAATTCCTTGTACATGTTTATCTGTGATGTAAATCCTCCCCCGTGGCACTATTCCTTTTTCCAGAATCATCTAATTTCTATTCTGTTTAAACAAAATCCAAGTTAACTAATTTTTTTCATTAATCACAACAAATAAATATGGGATTTGCACATACCAATAAGTTGACTCCTGTGTTTTCTTTATTGATCAACTGCCACTGACCATTTCCTGAAAATTACCAACAAACCAAGCAAGCTAGCCCAGCAATGATTCTGCTCCGAAAGGAGCAAAGTGACATATAACCAACTAATTCCATGCTCTTCATATTTCCCTATCACCTCATCATTTAGCTGAATCTAGATTATAGGAATTTGTGAATCACTGCTAGGATAACATGTAGTGATTAAAGGCTCTGACATTCCTCTCCAATGTGCCTGGGGAATAATCAGTTCCCAGGTGTAATGGAGAGGAAAAAGGAGCAGAGATCTGGGAGACCAGGGCCCAAAATTTCCTCTAAATTTGTGCCCAAACAAATGCGTAATCACAGTGTTATGGCGATTTAAGGTGCGGAAGATGGAGAAAATTTGGGCATAAGAGACTCATGCCTATACTCACACTATGCCTAACTTCATCAATCTTTTGCGCCAGTTCTTCAAAACCTCTGCTCAGACCCTCCTCCGCTCATTAACAGAGCTCCGACCACCCCATGTGGTAGAGTGGAAAACGGGAATTCTCTGCAATTACACTGGTTCAGAATGAGCGTAAATATAAGCTCAAAATTGTCGGCACGGCAGGACCCAACGTTATATTTCTGGTGTTTTATGGTGATTTGTTTCAAGCAATTTTTTTAATTGCTCCTCACTGAGATCTACACTATATTTTCTTTTTCTTTGAATGGATTTTTATGGCATCAGAATGAATCACATTGAAAAGGTTCCACGATTGCATTTTTTTAAACATGCTATTAAAGCACATAAATGATGGTTAGATGGCTTCAAACTTTAATTTTTGCAGTTTAAAATAGAATATGCTGCAACTTTCCTCGGGCCCTGACTATTTATGCCGATTTTAACGTTGCGACGTATGCTAATAAGATTGGCAAGGAATTTTGGTGTAATTTGGAGCTGGTAAAATGGGTATGAATTCTACAGAACATTTTGACAAAACTTGCTTTTTACGCATCCACAGGACATTCGAGGCCCAGGTCTCCACTGTCTTTACATTACCCCAGGATTTTTGAAGCTTTCCCTAAGGGTTGACAAAGCCTACATCTAGAACAAGCACAGGTGAAGGACTGTCATGCAAATGAGGATAGAGGGGGTGTTCCTGGCCTCCTGTCTAATTTTCCTGAACGTTCGTTAGAAGCACGCCTGATGCAGAGTTTCCCAAAGAAACTGTTGCCGTTCCCTTCAAATCAGAGGGCCTGAGAGAGGCTGACAGCAAGACAAAGAAGGCCCTTTTTTCCCTCACGGTGACCCATTGGGTCCTCGGGGCTGAACCTGCACTGGTGGCCATTTCAAGGGCCTTCTGCCTTCAGTTTTAGGCACAAGCCCTTGTTAAGGATAAGACTCTACAGGAGGGGTGGGGGAACATTGGAACCATGCAAATTACCTGAAGCCACAAATCAAGACAGGTTCAGGTCAGATCAGGCGCATTGCACTTCAGGTGGGCTCTGTGTGACTAGCATCCAGGTGTGAGGTGGTGAGGAATATTAGGGCAATGCAGATCAGAACACTTCAAATGTAGTGCTGAAAACAACTCAAACAACCTTCAGCAGCACTACTTCTGCTAAATGGATCCTGTAGGTCACTCTCACTTCTAACCTCTCACAGTGAGACTGTACTAGTGTCAGATACAAAATATGGAACTGATCAATATAAAAGCTACCTCATTGGGTGGATTTTCCATCGCTATCTCAGCTGAAATTTGGCCTCTTCTGGTGCTGCAGCAGTGGCCCCACTGCAGCACCACCTGGATCTTCCTGGGCCACTGGCATGCGAGCAGGAATCTCGCCATGAATAATAACCCTTGACACAGGAAACTGAGCCAGGATCATGGTGGGTTGGGGCAGCAGCAGAGGTCCTACCCCAATCCCATCGAGGTGTGAAGAGGAAAATCCAGTCTTTCTGAGTCAAGTACAAACATGGAATAGTTCTCCACCCCACCACATGATATCGTAATAGGTGTGGACCCATGCAATTCTCGACATGATGAGCTTCCAATTTTATCTGGGAGAATCTGAGGACAAGTTATTTTGGTCCTGTTTTCTGCACCTTATGGTGGATGGGTAGCTTTGGCAGAAACCTCAGGATAAACAGTATCAAAGCCTTTCTGCCATTTGGATACTTTCTACTGCAGTCAATTACTCCTGACCTAAACATGGAATCCTATAATAGGATAGCTTCTGTGCATGCACCAAGATTTCCAACCAGAAAGCAGAGGTAGCTCTCTCCAAAATCTTCTTGAGACAACTATCAGTTGCTAGACATAAAATGCAAGGCATTTAAATTTAAAAAAAAGACTTAGTATTTCTCTTTAAAAGTTTAATATTTACTTCAAAATTTGCACATTGCTTCTCTCTCCATATTAAGTTAAAGCTTGCTATCTATGCATGAAATAGTAATAGTAATAGTGCACGCATATGATCTATATGACTGTGATCGGCCAATAATGCTCTGCTTGCACAGTGTGAGTTTTAACCAAAGAATTGGGACAGATCTGTGTAATAACTTCCTGTTGTTATAGTTTTACCCATTGACAACTACTTGGAAAACAAACTATGGGATCAATGATGCAGCCCAAGTGCTACACCACCGTCACCTGTGCTAGGTGTACACCAACAGGCTCGCATCACAAGACAATGAAAGTTCAGCCCATTTGTAAACTTTACTGACTTTCTGGACTTGTCTCTCAGAATGCAGTGGGAGCACCAGGGCTGCATTATTTGGCTACAGTGTAGAGTTGCTGCCTGCCTAATGTACACTTTTCACTTTCTCTGTATTAGAGAAGGGTCACCAGGAATGTGGTAAGAAGACAAGGAGGTGGGGCGGCATAGGATCAGAGATGCCCAATTTTCTTTTAAAACTGTAATGGCAACCTCCGATTCAGCATCAAATGTTGTGTGGCTGGAGCACAGCTTCGGCACTCCCGTGTGTTATGGACAGTCGCCTAATTATTATAGAAGTCAAGCGCTTAATTAGGCCTAACACACAGCTTGTGCACAGACACATGGGTGTGCAGGCTGCCTCAGACATATTGTAGACCTCAAGCATCTGTGCCTGATTTTCTGAGGAGTGGACAGGCAATGCACTTCAGTGCATCATGCAACCATCATATTAGTAGCCTTATATTAACAAAGCTTTTCTTTTTTGGATCCTCAGATAATGAAGCAGTCCATGCTCGCATGCAGCAAGACCTGATGACATTCAGGCTTGGGCTGATAAGTGCCACAGAAGTGCCAGGCAATGACTATCTTCAACAAGAGAGAGTCTAACCACCGCCCCTTGATATTCAATGGCATTACCATCACCGAATCCCCCACCATCAACATCCTTGGGGTCACCATTGAGAGAAACTTAACTGGACCAGCCACATAAATACTGTGGCAACAAGAGCAGGTCAGAGGCTGGGTATTCTGTGGAGAGTGTCTCACCTCCTGTCTCCACAAAGCCTTTCCACCATCTACAAGGCACAAGTCAGGAGTGTGATGGAATACTATCCACTTGCCTGGATGAGTGCAGCTCCAACAACATTCAAGAAGCTCGACACCATCCAGGACAAAGCAGCCCGCTTGATTGGCACTCCATCCATTACCTGAAACATTTAATCCCTCCACCACCGGCGTAACGTGGCTGCAGTGTGTACCATCTACAAGATGCACTGCAGCAACTCGCCAAGACTTCTTCTACAGCACCTCCCAAACCCGTGACCTCTACCGCCTGGAAGGACAAGGGCAACAGGCGCATGGGAACACTATCACCGCCAAGTTCCCCTCCAAGTCACACACCATCCAGAGTTGGAAATATATCGCCGATCCTTCATAGTCACTGGGCTAAAATCCTGGAACTCCCTCCCTAACAGCACTGTGGGAGTACCTTTACCACACGGACTGCAGCGGTTCAAGAAGGCTGCTCACCACTACCTTCTCGAGAGCAATTAGGGATGGGCAATAAGTGCTGGCCTTGCCAGCGATGCCCACATCCCAGGAACGAAAAAAAAACCTGAAATAGTTCAGCATGCTTACTTACACACACAGATTGGGAGTTGTCCAGACCAGTTGTGGTCCTGTTGACATATCCGTACAGATGAACCAATCAGACGAAACCCAGGATTACATTGGTAAACCACTGTATCTCTGTAACCATAATTCTCTCCAACCACTTGACCATTGACTATTGGCTCTGGAACTCCACAGTGTCCAGCTTAAAATTTAAACAAAAGATAAAATGGCACTTTCAATCTCAAGAAAGAAATCTGCTTCATTTGAAGTTTATCATAACTACTATTAACATTGATGACTAAGCATTTCATTTTTGATTATAGAGTACCATTTAAAATATACAGCTTTAGTCTTTAACCTGGACAATTTGATAATGCCATGAACAACAGATATATTACTCTATATATATTATATATGAAGGGTTCCCTCATACCTAAGCATCTAGTTTCAGTTCCACTCCAAAGCCCCGATGCCAGGCATTCTCTGACTGTTGAACCAACTAGTATGTAGCCTGTGTCACAGGTCAAGATGGCTGTCGCTCCAAAGGTAGTTTGAGTTCCAATTTTTTTCCCATTAGCAGGATGTCCTAGTTCTCCACAAGAAATAACTAAAAAAAAAGGAAATGCATGCATTGTATATGTAGCAGTAACCATCTCAGAGCATGTGTTGCTAGGACACAATACATTGGTTATGTTACACGTATTACTATAAAATGACACAGGGCTTCGGGACAGTCTGTTCAGCTCCAAAGTGTTGTATCATGAAGTAGCAGGACACAAAATTGTGCCTTTGATTCCCTGTACAATTTCTGAATCAGGGTCATTCCTTCAGAAGAAGACATGTTCGCACAAGAGTAAAAAGCATCTGAAGGTTAAGTGACCTTTAGCTTCTCTCACTACTTTCTAGTGGCCATTTACTGAACAGAATCTCTAGAGGTTTGGGAGCTTATCCATCATTTCAATTGACACATGGGCCGGAATTTTAATTGGGAGGCAGGTATGGAGCGGGTGGAGGGGTGCTAGGAAGCGGTTGGGAAACCCAGGAGAACAGGATTCCCTCAGGCCATGCCGAATTTAATGGCAGGGCCTGATTAGCGTTTCAAAGGTCTGTTTCCCAACTGTAGCCAGCCAGATGGAGAGGCTGGCTGGCTGCGGGTGGATAGGACAGGCCGACGGCACTAGGCCACAGAGAGAAGGGACGGAAGGATCGGGTGGGGTGGTCGGGAGCCAGAGAAGGATCGGAGGGGGTGGGGGGAGGGAAGCATTGGGGTCGGAGGATCGACGGGGAGGGAAGCATCGGCACCGAAGGATCGGGACGGGGGAGAGGATCGAGGCCAGAGCATCGGCGGGGGAGGAGGAGAGGATCGGGGCTGGAGCATCAAGGGGGAGGAAAGCATCGGAGCCGGAGCATCGAAAGGGAGGGAAGCATCTGGGCCGGGGGATTGGGGGGCGGGGGGGGGAGGGAAGCATCAGGGCCGGAGTGGGGGTGTGTGCAGGGGGCGGAGAGGAGTCCGGAAAGGCGATTGGATACCTCGTGGTGGGCGGATTGGTGGCCTAGTGGGGGGGAATTGGAGGCCTTGAGGGGGGGGGAAACATGGGCCTCGGGGAGGAGGAATCAGAGGCCTCTGGGGGGGGGGGGGAGAAATCAGAGGCTTCGGGGGCGGGGTAGAATCAGAGACCTCGGTGGGGGGGGGAAATCAGAGGCTTCGGGGTGGGGGGGATCTCTGATCGTGGGGCGTGGGTGAGGCAGGAACGCTGGACCCAGGAGATAAGTGTAAAGGCACTTACCTCCTGGATCCAGCAGTCCTCGCCTTACTTTAGCTGGCGGGTTCTCCGAGGCCTGAGAAACCTAACCACCCACAGTTAAATTTGAAATACTGGTTAAATCTGAGGCATACCACCTCATTCTAATATTGAAATTGGTGACCCGCTTCCTGGGAGCGGGTTGCCTGCCCGCTTCCCGTCCCGGCTCCGTTAAAACCTTAAGTGGGCGGGTTGGGG
>CM059432.1:103546489-103558989 GCA_030390025.1 Squalus acanthias
GGGGGGGGCGCGAGAGGGAGGGGGAGAGGGGAGAGAGAGGGAGGGGGAGCAGAATGTAACTTCATCATCCACCCCCCTCCCAAACCTTCGGCAGATAGCCATGAAGCACTATTCTAGTGAGTAAAACCACCACATTACTGGTAAAGGGGAACTGAGAATACTTCTGCCACTTCTGGCAGTGCCCACAAAATATAAGGCAAGGTAAGTATTGAAAAACAGGAAAAAACATCTTGCGGCTCAATTCTAAGAATCCAACAGGCCCACAAAGCCATGGCAACTGAAATCACTACTCGCCTGGGCAAAACCTATTTTTAAAAAGTAAGACTACTTTATCCATAATGTCCACCAACTTCAAATTTCCAACTGTATTATTAGGTACAGGAGGTTAGACTAGGAACTTTAATTTCTCAATTCACTGCATGTGAAGACCTAAAATCCAGACATCTAAAAGCAGTCACACTGTCAATTAGCAGCAGCCCATTTCAAGGGAAGTCTCTCATGAGTTACTGCTTCCTGATTGATGTAATCTTAAGCAACGCATGTAATGCCCTGCCCCATAAAACATGCACTAGAGAAAAAGCAGAATTTGTTTTTACCAAAATTCTGAAGGAAATTTTTTTTTCACAATTATTCCAGAATTTTTTTAATTTTTTTTTTTTAAAGATCTATTGTTGCGTGAGTGGATTTTCACTTCCTCCGTTATGTGGTACCGTGTGGCCTTGCCTAATCACAGCCTGAAGCAGCAGAATGAGTGTGCATGGAAGTGAAGAAAGAAAGGCTTATTCTCTGCCCAGGAACTACATATATTTCAGGAAATGAATACATGTTTTTAAAAGTCTTTCCAGCTTCTGAATCAACTGGCCTTAACTGAAACCTCCCTTTTGTTCTAAGGCTTTACTGCCAGTAGCCCTGGTTATGAAACATGTTGGTACTGTTTTTTTTCCCCCTCCGACATGAATTTACTTTTCAAATCCTTCTATAAAATTAAACTGTTACATTTCGCCATCTGAGAGTTATCAAAGTTCACATCTCAAATGAAACCATCTGAATTCTGGACTTGTTTTAATTTTCCAGCCAAATACCCCCCTCTCCCACATTCTTCTGGCAGCTTGCCACAGTGAGTAATAAAGTGCTAAGCAGAAGACAGGAAATACTAGAGAAGTCAAACAATGTTATGACAATGTTTATAACTTTTACAGTCAGGCCTGGCTGCACATCTGCACAACATTAGGCACTGGTCAGGCCCACAGAGAGGAAACCATTCTTTAGCTGGCAGTGATCCGCTTAAGCCAGATGTTATCACTTTGCCGGTATCTCTTCAGCAAACAAAAAAAACCATTTTTTTTACATTTCAGAAGAGGAAATGGGAGTCTCTTGTTTTGAAGAAAAAGGAAGATAAATTAATTCTGTTGTGTAATTGATTTACCACAAGAACTGAAACATGGTCCATACAATAGCTATTTTCTTTGATAATACCGTTGCAGCAAAAAAGCCTTTACGTGCATGGGACACAGAACAGCAGGCAGTGGGAGCTTCAAGTACACGAGCCTTAGGAAGTATGGACTGGATTCAGCAGTCTATAAAATTAGTCAATTGACATATATTTACATGAGAAATATTCCAATAATAACTTGCTGGACAAAGACTAAAAATTCTACCAATCTTAAAGGAATTTACGATACTGATGTCTATCTTAACTGCTTATCCCCGGAGTGTTATGTCAAATGTAATACAATCACGAGCAGAGTCCAAAATACTATCCAATTTGTGTCCTGATTCAAAAAGCAGCTAGTCAAAAACACTTGCATGCCAAGAAGGTAAAAGGTTCTTGTAATGAACCTTGATATAATGAAACTCCCTTTGGAGTGAAAATGTTAACAAGTCCTAATGCAGCTGTGGTAATTTGGACAGCTCCTGATAAACTGAAAGTCTTAGTTTGTCATTTGGCATGTCAAGCATTTTTGTCAAAAGTGACTTGCGAAACCCAATGTACTTGCAACACTTCTAAGGCTTCTTAAACAAAATCTACTGACTGTAGATAAGACCAAAGATATGGGGTATTCATTGTTTTCAAAGATAAAAATAAAGGATCATTTCAGCTACAAATTAGAAAAAAATGGCTTTTCCCCCCTCATAAAGAACAATACCCTTTTTTTCCCTCCTGCAAAACTACACTAATCAGATGAATGTGCCTTTTACAGGTCGATTCAAAACAGATGTTCCCAGAAAGGCAGAAAACTTCAGCCCTCACTGAAACATGTTTAGCCACTATGTGGTTAGTATATTTCTTCTCCGACTCGGGGACTTCTGTACCCTGTATCGTGTAACAAAATGCTACCTCAAATGGCAGGTTATGTTGTATATTATTGTTTCATGCCCCCTGGAATCATTTAGTTTACCTTTGAAATTTTCCTTATAGCACAAATACAATCTATATCACTTCATGCAGGAGATCCTGTCGTTAAGCTGGGTTTTTTTTTTTAAACAGCCATACAAGAAGAAAGTTATAGCTTGGGAGAGCATTTTGTAGTTTCCAAGTTAGTGAGGGAACTATGAACCACACAGAGACTGGTGAGTGAAGGAGAGGGGAAAACAAATCCAAGGCCAAAGTCAACCTGCCGTATGCTTGCACCTCCTAATAGCCAGCTCCAGTAACAGGTCATCCACTTGCCTTGTTAGTAGAGAAAATGGCATGCTATTAGGGTGTGGGAGTGGGGGAGAAAGGGAGGAGACAGGGAACCCCTTTTTGGGCAGCAATAAATAACAATCTACATTCTTACAAAATTTGGACTAGTAAGAAAAGTTGCTCTAAATGGCAGTTTTTTAAAAAAAGAACACCTAAAATGGGTGGTGCGTGGACGTATTGTGTTGGGAGTTTCAACATGCAATGTCATGGATTGAGGAGTAGCCATGACCTCTGCCCACTGTCCGAACACCATAAAGTTACCAATCTGAGCCACACTACTGTAGACAGCTGCTTCGTGAAGGCCTAGCACCTCCCCACAGGAGTGAAGAGAAAAAAGAAAGGGAGAGCTTTTACTGCATTACTCCTCAGATAATGAAGCAGTCCATGCCCGCATGCAACAAGACCTGGATGACGTTCAGGCTTGGGCTGATAAGTGGCAGGTAACATTCGCGCCACAGAAGCGGCAGGCAATGACTATCTCCAACAAGCGAGAGTCTAACCACCTCCACTTGACATTCAATGGCATTACCATTGCCGAATCCCCCACCATCAACATCCTGGGGGTCACCATTGACTAGAAACTTAACCTGGACCAGCCACATAAATACTGTGGCAACAAGAGCAGATCAGGGGCTAGGTGAGTGTCTCACCTCCTGACTCCCCAAAGCCTTTCCACCATCTACAAGACACAAGTCAGGAGTGTGATGGAATACTCTCCACTTGCCTGGATGAGTGCAGCTCCAACAACACTCAAGAAGCTCAACACCATCCAGGACAAAGCAGCCCGTTTGATTGGCACCCCATCCACCACCTTAAACATTCACCCCCTGCACCACTGGTGTACTGTGGCTGCAGTGTGTACCATCTACAAGATGCACTGCAGCAACTCGCCAAGGCTTCTTCGGCAGCACCTCCCAAACCCGCGACCTCTTCCACCTAGAAGGACAAGGGCAGCAGGCGCATGGGAACCCCACCACCTCCAAGTTCCCCTCCAAGTCACACACCATCATGACTTAGAAGCATATCGCCGATCCTTCATCGTCGCTGGGTCAAAATCCTGGAACTCCCTACCTAACAGCACTGTGGGAGTACCTTCACCACGCGGACTGCAGCGGTTCAAGGCGGCGGCTCACCACCACCTTCTCAAATGGCAACTAGGGATGGGCAATAAATGTTGGCCTTGCCAGCGACACCCAGATCCCATAAGCAAATTTAAAAAAAACTCACACATAGCTTCCTCAAGAGCAGCTTAGCTGGAGGATGGGAACAGGAAGCCTCTCTGTGGCTGCCCCCACTTCGCATCCCACACTGGGTGGATGGCCAAAGGTAATACAATATAATAGGATTAGCCATCCCCGAACCAAATAAAGCTCATTAAATATTAATAACTAATTTGTGACCAAATGTTTTATTTTACATTACTTCATAGAACTAAACAGAAATTATAAAAGCAAAGATAGTCATATAAATTTACTACTGTAAAAACTGCAGAACAGAAGCAGACAGCAATGTACCGTAAGCTAACACGCAGTTTGTTTTATTGCATGCAGCAGGGGATGGTTACATCAATGCTGACTGAAACAGGAATCAAGTTTAAAAACTGCTCATATAACCCTACTGGACTATCATCCAAGTGGATTTAAACTGTACTTGTATTAGACGGTTGCTGGGACTACAAGACAGAATTCACAAAAGACCACGGGACTGAATATTTGAAACGCAAAACATTATACGACACAAATATTTTTAAAATACAATATTAACCACAATTACCTGTCATTTTGCATGTTTATTTACTCCAAAAGTAAAACATTTGTTTGCAATTTTATCAAAACTTCTGTTGGTTACCGGTCATTCCTAGACAAAATTCCCTACCGAGGTTATGCCCCGACACCAGAGCAGTTTCTTATTATAACAGCGCTGCTCTGTAACTTATGTGTACACTGCTGCAGAGGAAGAGTACGAGGTACCTTTACTTACAAATCTGACCTGCTACCAAGATGAAAATTCAAACACCTCTTTCACATCAGGAGTTTCATACTCAACTACGTTCGATAAGTGGACCAGATAGTTTTATTAAAAATGCTTCACTGAGCTCAAAATACATTTGAGGAAGTGGGTGGGAAGAGTGGATAGTTTGCCTTCAATTTGTTTTGTAATTTCTTGCTGGGCATTCACACCTCTAAAAAGAGAAACAGGCATTTATTATTGTTCCAATCCAAACTCAAGTTGCCAGCAGTTGGAGTTGTAGGAAGTGATGTGACTTCAATCCGACACACAACAGCCAGCAGATGTTTAGCCTTACAACACTGTACAGGGATTCTGCTTTCTCCCCAAAGCACATTTCACTCTGTTGTGCTATTTACGTCCACCAAGATTGTTTAATTTAGAGAGCGAGAGAGATGAATTGCAGAGAGGAGATTGAAACAAACCTGAAGTGTGCGCTATAAAATATTAAGCATGTTGCAAATGTTGACTTATTAAGCAGTAAAGACATACCTAAAAATTTACCATTCTAAAGCAAAAACATGATTTTTAATTTCCTTTTTTAAAACTGTATGCTTTTGCTAACATTCTGACATCATACCATACTTAGAATGCATGTATTTTATCTTTACAAATGCTAACAATAATTAATTTCCTGATCACATTAAAGAAGCAGCTTTAAAGTAAGCAGAAAATACAATTTTAATATATTATTTAGCTATATTAGTAAAAAGCAGTTTATTGATACAACTCCAGTGATAAACACACAAATAGTAAACATCAGTATTGATCGTAGGTGCGGTGCCTGTATTCTGCCTATCTAGAAATTGGTGGCAAATCCCACTTTTATACGAAGATGCAAGAATTAGATTCAATTTACATGCATTGTGACAGTTTAATATAGATATTGTGCTCAAAAAATACCCCTTTCGCTCACCCTTCCCACTATGGTCTCAGTTGACAAAAATAAGAGCGTATATTAAATTAATCTGACACCCAAGTCATAGTTTCAAATGTGATTTACATCCTCTGTATATGGAAGAGCAACTTATAAAAGGATCTAGCTTTACAATAAAGCATTAAATACCAATTCAATGGCATCATTCAGTAGAACTTATTATTTATAGAAAGGGTGATTATAGAGTTTCATCTTTCAGACAAAATTTACTTATAAAAATGTTACATTCTTAATTAATTTAAGACAGGCTTTAGAGCTTTAGCATTCCGGTACTGCTGTACCTGCATGTGTTTCAACCATCAAAAAGCCTTCTCAAATGTCTATTACTTTTATAAAAATTTTAATATGAAATGTTCTTTTGTATGAAATTTGACAGCAACAGTAAATCATAAGGGATCTATCATTTGTAAAAATTGTTTGAATATATTCGGGACATTGCTGACAGATAGCAATGCTTAGCTGTGGTTTAATAGTTTGTTTTAAAAATAACGTTTTACAGATGGATCACAGCAGCTCCTTCCGTTCGTTTCCACTCTTACAGGCTGCAACTTACATTTCTAATTCACACTGGAACACTGCAAGCATCTTCTCCACTTTATGAGGAAGCCTTGTAATCTGATCATTTTCTACACACAGATGAAAAGTTATAAAATGAATCAATGTTAGTGATAGAATGGCAGCCAGCAAGCCCAGTATTAAATATGTTGACTCAGCTTTAGTAAATCGGAGAATATGAATGGCAATAGGAAGGATATTTTTTTTTTTTAAAAGAGTAAAAATGAAGACATGGAAAAAGAAAAGAACAGACTGAGAATACAAGTCTAAGGAGAGAAAATGTAATAATTTCTTCAAAAATGACAAGTCGTGGAATGGATATCAAATATTTTGCCTATTTAACTAGCGATGCACCAGAAAATAAGATCAATTTTAAACCAAAACAAAATAAACCATGCAGGAGGAGAGAGAGAAGGGAGGGAACGATATTGGTGAAGTTGTCTCTTTAGCCACAAATGGTCATTCTTAAAACAATTATTTTCTGAGGTGATGCACAATAGGGCTAAAAAGGACAGATGGCAAGGTCAATGAATAACTGTTACTCAGCAAGTTTGAGAACCTGAGGAGGAGGAACATTTTTCATTATAATATTGCTTTCCTGGAAAGAGTTTATGGTCTATAAATTAAATTAGCTGTAAATGTTGACTGAATGAATTTGCAGTTAATTACTTTATTAAAATGTGACACAGTTTTCATTTCCAGAATGCTGGAACAAACTACCGTTACTAATTCCTCTACCCATAACAGCAGAATGCTGTACATGTGCGCTCACAATATTTTGTAATTCAGGCAAGAACAGGTGTTCTTGAAAAAATAAAGTAACAGGTTCAAATGCCATGATGGATCACTTTGTTATAATTTGTGCACTGTGCCCATCATTAGAATCTGTTCCTATAACTTGAGTACGTTTTTAAATAATTTCTTTATATCCTAATTTCTGAAACAGTCAGAACTGATCATTTGAACATTAATAGCCAAAAGAAGCCAAAATAGGACTGAATCGTGCTAAAGCTGATAATGTGAGGGTGGTTTCAATGCAGCTGTCTCAAAAATTCTCAAAAAGTTATTTAAAACAAAAATGGAAGGGACGGAGCGGAGCCAGGGTGTTATATGACAGAGCATGAAAGACAGGAGGTTTATATTTAGTGGCATAAACATTTAAATAGTTGAATGCAGTATATAATGTTCTTAAGGATTATAAGATGTATAAAAGAGCACGGGATGGCCCTGGACATTTTCAAGTGCAACTTATTTTGTACAAAAATTTATATTTAGAACACTGAGCAATAATCACAGAATTAAGTACCTCAATGATGTACAACAGTAACAAACTTAGAATAATTAGGTTTTTTCCCCCCCACTAAATTGCAAATGTCGTAGGTTATTTTTGGACAACCTATCATTTACGAATCTTCTTCTGAATAAAAATACGTAACACAAAATAAACAATGGTATTTTTAAAAATGTTAAAAATCATCCATGAGTTTATTCCAATTCTTCTATTTTTTCTTAGTCTGCATGTAGATCTTCTCAACTCCAATCAATTCATCCTACATTTCAGATAAAAATTACCTCACCAAATTTCAATTAAATTGGGAAGCATTCCAAACGGTTTATCTTTTGCCACAATGATACATTTCCACTGTCCATTAGCACATTACTTAAATCCATCAGTCTTTGAACTAGTTTGTCTGCTACATAAGTAAGTCCTTGATGCATGCTGGGGACATAGACATCCTGGTCATAATTTACATCTGGTATATTCAAATTCAACTCAAGCAATGCTGTAAGAACCAAAGACTTTTTTTCTTAATTTTAACATTCATTAGGCTTTGTTGACACTTCAAAACTATGCAGATCTATACTCTCACTCTCTACACCTCAGTAATGTATTTTCTATGCCGCAACAGTCAACATGTTCTGTGGGTTACTTTCGTCTTTAAACACGTTCTGAAAGCATCTCACAAAACTATAGACTGTTACATGATCGTTTACTGTAAAACCATTTTTAAATTCCCTGCACTACAAACCATCATTCCATGGGGCAATAAAATACTCCTTCAGAATCACAGAATAAGTAAGAAATGTCAAATATTCTGGAGGCTTACTTTGCCAGCAGAATTACCATAATAAATTATAAGCCAATTTTGTGTGTTTTGCAGTTAATTTACTGTATGCTCAGCTGTTCATTGCAATTATCCAGGTGGCAAGTGTAGCTTTTTTTCCCTCGTACTGTAACTCATTTTTTTTAATTAGCAAAGCCCTTGACTGTAGCTTTGGATCAATACTAGCCAAAAACTGGATGTATCATTTCTAGTTTACATTTATTAACTGTTTGAAAGCTGTCTGATCTCATTTCTTTTCTTTAAAAAATAACACTGCTCCCCACAATAAGTAATCTAACAAAAAAATTACAAATTTAAGATGGTTAATTTGGAAAACTTTCTATTCGATTTAAAAAAGGAGTTCATTTTATTTGTGCCTTTTCTTTCAGGTCAACAACCTTTGCATCTCAAAAGATGGAACTCAACCTGTCCCTCACCCTTCGTTCTTTTTTTAAGCAAACTACAGAATTACTCCAAGAGTGACGAGGTTTGGACAGAAATAAACTTCCACTGTAAATAAGTTTTTAAAAGAAAATTGGGGTCATTTTACAAGAATATTTATGCAGTACTTTAAAGAAATATATTTTTTTAATGTTTAATAATGATTTTTGTGTGGGCTTATCCAGCTAAAGAAAGAGTTTACATAAAAGGTTGCCAAACCACTTGTTTGAAAATAAACGAAATAATAATTTCATGACATGTAAGTACATTCCAAAATAAATAAAACTCAATGTAAGTAACCATAATTAAAATCATTTTCAACTATACTCAAATGGATTTTTTCCTTTTTCTTTCCAGTTTCCTACTGCTATGTGATAATTCTCTTATCACAATTATATTTTGATCATTCTTTCCTTAATCCCTCTAAGGAACATCTTCAACACAGCTAGGCAACACTGGGGTCGAGCCACAATAAACACATAGATTTTACTCCACTGTCACATTGACCCACAACAGTGTGGTATTTGCAAGTCTGGTAGAAACTGAAAAAGTGCTTTCGCTTATTACTCGGTACAAATTCTTGATTGCTTGAAATATGATTTCCCAAGGTGGCTGACACTGAATCATTAGGAATAAAAAGCCAATTTATCCTCAAGGGATACATTTAATGAAGACAGTAAGGCAGAGTCGTCAGACAAGAGACAGAATGCAATAGACTCATTGTCAAAAATACCTCATCACATGTTTACTTTATATTTTTCCTTACCTCACATCAATTACTATTAACTGTCCCTTCCAAAATAATCACATTGGTTACACAATTACAAACTTTCAATCTTTAGGTGTTGTAATAATTTAATTGTATACCTCACATAAACCAAGATAGTCTCCATTTTACAATCTTCCATTTTGCTTTTTATTGGAGCTTTTCTTCCCAGCATTACAACGTACCTAAAAATTCTTAATACTCAATTCTCCATGTATCAGGATCTGTGGAAAAAAAACCTGAATATTTACAGCAAAAACTGAATATGCCTCCTAAGGCACACTTCTAATTAATGAGTTATATTTCATGAATCCATGATTTTACATGTCATTGTCCACTCCAGAGAAAAACAAAGATGAAACACCTAATGCGTAAGGCTCAATTAAATTAGCACGTTGAACGTGATGTCAACATGGCAAGTTGTTTAACCCAAAATGACAAACCTAGTGAGGTTAGGTAAGGAGAAAATGTCTCAGCCCTCACAGTTCAAGTAACACATTGCTAGCGAAATGTGATTGAGATTGGTTTCCAATAATAATGATTTTCAGTGGCTGGGAACCCAATTATGAAGATTGCGTAATGGTATGCCTACCTAATTTCACTAGACTAGCATAGCATGTCTTAAAATTTTTGCAGCTCCTCATTAAATCACACTTTATGTATCATATCTACCTAGCCTTAGATGGTGAAAAACATCGATGATGTTTCGTTTCCACCATCCATCCTCCTGTACTACAATTCTCATTATGTATTAATATAGAAGACTTCCTTGACTGGGGGTTTAAAATTTAATTTATCTCCCCTTTCTTCCCAGAATTCTAAAGACCCCTGTCCCTCCACACCAAGTACTTGACTGTAGTTTAAACAAACCAAGTGTTTTAATCTTCCTTGCCATTGCATAAATAAAGCACATATGATGGGCAAGAAGGAGGAAATATTACAGATGAGAATTTTTTCCTTCTTTAGCTTAAGGATTTCTAGAATGCAAATGCCTCGCCACTTTGAAAGAACAACATGAACAGCCCTCTAATAAGGTCAAGAGCTATCCAGTCTGCTGGGTCACAAGTGCATAGCTGCACGTGACCCCTATTCAGTTAGCTAGTCTGTTGGTGCAAAACGAGGCAAAAATTACCAAATTGCTGATTAACTATCTCTTCACACAGGGTAATGAGAAGCTGCCTCTTAAATTTATAAAATGTTATGGTTTAATTTACGAAATCACAAGATAATTAGGGATGAGGAAAGCCATTCGGCTCACCTTAATTCATCCATCCAGAGAGCCTAACATCCCGCCACTATGGCAGGCAATTATTTCTTAGATTATCCCAGGGTTCTTGCCTCCACCGCTCTATCTGCAAATTTATTCCACAAATTAATCATGTTCTGTGCAAAGGAGAATTTCCTGATATCCATCCTAAAAGTACCGTTTCCTAGTTTGAACCCGCATCCCCTAGTTCTAGTTCCACAGTTTAATTTAAGGTAATATTCCAAGTTAACTTTTTCTAAATCTTTACCTCACTATATACCTCACTAAGATCACCTCTCCGATGTTTCCTCTCTAAGCTGACGGGCCCGAGTTTCTGCAGTCTTACCTCATGACTCAGACCTTTACCACCAGGGATCAGCCTCATGGCTTTTCTCTGCACTGCCTCCAGCACTTGAATGTCTCCCGATTCTTGATGACCAGACACTGGATAGAGTATTGAATGTGCAGTTTGACTATACCACAATAAAGTTTGATCCTTACCTCCTTATATTCTATTGTTTTGACGATTTAGTTCAACATCCTATTGCCTTTGTTGACTGATCTGCATTGGTTAACCACGTTTAGCATTGAGTCTACTCAGACCCCTAGGCCTCTTTCAGCTTCATCGTTGGCTATTTCAACACCATTCATGGAGTATGCCCGTTATCTATTTATCCTTCCTACGTGTAACACTTTACACTCGTCCGCATTAATTTATTTTCATCTGTGATTGCATATCTTGTCCTTGTTCAACTCATTCTCTAATCGTTGAGCTACCTTTTCTGATTTCACTGCTCCTCCGAGTCTGGTATCAGCTGCAAATTTGACCACATTGCATTGAGTTTCTGAATCCAAGTCATTTAAATAAATTAGAAACAGTAGTGGTCCCAGCACCAAGCCCCGAGGCATCCCACTCAGTACTCCTTCAACAAGTACTCATTGTTTCCTACCCTTCAGCCAGTTTCTTCTTCAGCTGGTGTCAGCCTCGCCTCAGTGGTAGCCCTTGCATCCCTGAGTTAGAAGGTTGTGCATTTGAGCCCCACTCAAGAGACAGAAGCACATAATCTAAGCTGACACACTAGTGCTGCCTTTGGGACATGACGTTAAACTGATGCCTCATCTTCCCCTCCAAGTGGATATAAAAAGTCCAATGACACTAGGAGAGGAGGAGCAGGAGAGTTTGCCACAGTGTACTGACCAATATTTATAACTAAAAGCAACATCACTAATACTGGTTATTTATCTTGTGGCTGTTTGTGGGAATTGCTGTGTGCAAATTGGCTGCTGCATTTGCCTACATTACAACAGTGACTACACTTGAAACGTACTTCATTGGCTGTGGACTGTCCTGAGGTCATGAAAGGCATTATATAAATGCAAGTTCTTTCTTTTTATTTGCATCTTTTATGGTTTTCACCTCCTCTCTGAACAATAATGACCTACTACTACAATCTCTCTGTGACCTGCAAACTGTGTCTTTGTCCAGGCTATACTTGGTGGTTTTCTAACTATCTTTTCTTCTGGGACCTTATTGCCTTCTGTAATGTCGCACAGTGCCTTGTAACTGTTTGCGAATATAGGGGGAAAAATTCAGTATCGCTCCATTTGGGGCGCAATTATCGGCCATGTGCAAAGTTTAGCGCCTGGCGCTAATTATCGCCTCCGACTGCAAACTTGACTTTTATCGCCCCTGGAGGTGATTGGAGCGCTAAATCAGGCGCTTCACACCTGTCTTAAGGCGCAAAGGCCGAGGAGCA